>CM037090.1:34820723-35020413 GCA_020916435.1 Oxytropis ochrocephala
CTTCATTATTGGAGCAAGAGTCTCGAATTTTGAACTTATACTTCGTTGGAATGTTTTACGGAGGATCTCCTCATGAAGATCCTCATTTGCATTTAAGGCAATTTCTAGAAGTATGTAGTAATTTTATTATACACGGTGTTAGTGAAAATGCATTTAGATTAAGGTTATTTCCATATTCTTTGAGAGATAGAGAGCCAAGGCTTGGCTAAATTCTTTAGAGCCTAACTTATCCATTCATGGAATGAAATGGTATGAAAAATTTTAGGAAAATATTTCCCACCTATCAAAAAATGCCGAGGTTAAGAAATGATATTACATCTTTTAGACAAAAAGAGTTTGAGTCTTTATTTGAAGCATGGGAAAGATGGAAGGAACTTTTGAGAAAATGTCCTCATCATGGTTTACTCATTATTATTCAAATGGAAACATTTTATAATGGTTTAGAACCTCAAACGAGAATAATGCTTGATGCATCATCCGGTGGAGTGTTATTAAATCATATACAATGAAGCATGTGAATTAATTGATAGAATAGCAACTAATAGCTCTAGTTGGCCTACCGAGAGGGTAAGTGCCCAAAAGAAACCATCGAGGGTACATGAAATCAATGATATATCTGCTCTATCCGCTCAATTAGCCACTCTAGCTAATTTGATGAAAAACTTCACTACAGCAATGCTATCAGCATCTAATGCAAATGCATCACCGTAAAGCACTATTGCGCAGCAAGAGAGAACAAGTACCTCCGGGCACACCTAGTTGTGTGTCTTGTGGAGGAGGTCACTTGTATGAGGAGTGTTCTAGCAACCCTATCTCTGTAAATTATGTAGGTTATAATAGGAATAACAACCCTTATTCCAACACTTATAATCTGGTTGGAAAGATCACCCAAATTTTAGATGGAGCAACAATAGTGCACTGCACTCTGAAGTGCTCCAACTACACCAACCAACCCACCAGGATTCCCAAACCAAAATAACCAAAGAAACTCTCAACCTACCACCGATAATTCTCTAGAAACCATGCTCAAAGCATTCATAGGTGAATCTAGAACTGCTAGACAAACCCAAGATGCTTCCATTAAGAACTTAGAGAATCAAGTTGGTCAATTAGCCACAGCTCTGTATCAAAGGCCACAAGGTGTCTTACCTTCAAATACAGAAGCTACTCCTTCTCAAAACAAAGGAAAAGAGCAGGTTAAGGCTATTTCATTAAGAAGTGGTAAGGATCCGCAGAGTTAATCGAGAAGAAGAAAGTGTAGAAAAGGGAGAAAAAGCCAAAAATCAAAAAGAAACCAATGCAGAAGCATCTAGTGCTCCTACATCACAAGAAGTTCAAAGTCCACTACCTAAGTTAGTACTTGAATACCCTCCTCCTCCTTATCCTCAAAGACTGAAAAAAGCACATGAGGAGAAGCAGTTTGGTAAATTTTTAGAGGTACTAAAACAATTACACATCAATGTTCCCTTAGTAGAAGCCCTCCAACAAATGCCAAACTATGCAAAATTCATGAAGGATGTGCTTACTAAGAGAAGAAGATTAGGAGAGTTTGAAACAGTTGCCATGACAGAAGATTGTAGTTTGCTTATGCAAAATAAGATTCCTAGGAAATTGAAGGATCCAGGTAGTTTTACAATTCCATTTTCTATAGGAAAATCCTATATTGGTAAAGCTTTATGTGATTTAGGTGCAAGCATCAACTTGATGCCTAAATCTATTTTTGACCAGATTAGAAATAGGAAATGCAAAACCAACCATCGTGACACTTCAATTAGTAGATAGATCAATAGCCTATCCTCGAAGGTATCATAGAAGACATCCTAGTCAAGGTAGATAAGTTTGTATTTCCTGTAGATTTTGTTATCCTTGATTTTGATGCGTATAAGGAAGTGCCTATTATCCTAGGTAGACCATTTTTAGCAACCGGTAAAACCATAATTGATGTACGAGAAAGGTGAACTCACTATGAGAGTGAATGATCAAGAGATAAAATTCAATGTAATGAATGCTTTGAAGTATCCTGCGCAGAGGATACGTAAGAGTGTTCATCCTTATTATCTCTAGATCAATTGGTAGAAAAACAATTTTACAAACAAGATGATCACTTAGCCAATGCAGATGCATTAGAAGATGCAAACTGCATTGCTAGATGATGAAATACTAGAAAAAGAGAGTCCGCTTAATAGAAAACTCTTGTAAGGAAATATGGGTTAGGACTTATGAACCACTCAATCTTGAGGATCCAATTCTCAAGAAGAACTTACCCTCAATAGAACAACCTCCTAAGTTAGAATTGAAGATATCACGCCTGAACACCTTAAGTATGCTTTCTTAGGAACAAATGAGACTTTACACATAACATTGCTTCGATTTAACATCAAAACAAGAGAGTGATCTCATTAGTACTCTTAAGAAGCATACCAAAGCTATAGGTTGGCAAATGGCGGATATCAAAGGAATTAGTCCTTCTATATGCATGCACAGAGTCATTTTGGAAGAAAATTCCAAAACAAAGACATAGAGAGTCAAAGAAGACTAAATCCTATTATGAAAGAGGTTGTGAAAAAGGAAATCATTAAGTGGCTAGATGTCGGAATCATATACCCCATATCGAGATAGTGCTTGGGTAAGTCCCCATCCAATGTGTACCAAAGAAAGGGGGTGTGATGGTGATAGCCAATGAAAAGAATGAGTTGATACCAACTAGAATCACATCACAGGGTGGAGAATCAGATGGATTACGAGAAAACTCAACAAAGCTACCAAAAAGGATCACTTTCCTTTACCATTCATAGACCAAATGCTAGATAGATTAGCAGGGAAAGAATTTTATTGTTTCCTAGATGGCTATTCAGTTATAATCAAATAGCCATTGAGCTTCAAGGATCAACACAAAACCACCTTTACATGCCCTTATGGTACTTTTGCTTTTAGAAGAATGCCATTTGGCTTATGTAATGCACCTGCTACATTCCAAAGATGCATGATGTCTATATTCTTAGATTTCATTGAGCAATCAATGGAAGTATTCATGGATGATTTCTCTATCTTTGGAGAAACATTTCAAGTTTGCTTAACAAACTTGGAACAAATTCTCAAGAGATGTGAAGAAACAAATTTAGTCTTAAACTGGGAAAAGTGTCATTTCATGGTACAAGAGGGCATACTGCTAGGACATAGAATTTCAAATAAAGGTCTAGAGGTAGACAAAGCTAAAGTTGATTTCATTGAGAATCTACCACCACCAAATACAATTAAAGGTATCAGGAGCTTCTTAGGCCATGCTGGTTTCTATAGAAGGTTTATCAAAGACTTTTCAAAAATCTCAAAACCATTATGCATGCTTTTGCAACATGATGTAGAATTTATCTTTGATAACTTTTGTATAGAAGCTTTTGACAAGCTTAAAAGGGCATTGGTATCGCACTAATTATAGTAACTCGCATTGAGTAGGCCATTTGAATTAATGTGTGATGCTAGTGACTTTGCAGTAGGAGCAGCATCCTAGGACAAAGGTATGACAAGGTTTTTCATTCCATTTATTATGCTAGCAAGACATTAATTGAAGCTCAAGTGAACTACACATTCTGTAAAAGGAATTATTAGTCATGGTATTTGCATTTGAAAAATTCGGATCATACTTAGTTGACACTAAGATTATTGTCTATACTGATCACTCTGCCATTAAGTATCTAATTTCAAAGAAGGGTGCAAAGCCAAGGTTGATAAGGTGGATTTTACTCCTACAAGAATTTGATTTAGAAATTAGAGACAAGAAAGGAGTAGAAAATCAAGTAGCAGACCATTTATCAAGGATTGAAGGAGAATCACTTGGTACACAAGGAGAAGAAATCAAGGAGAGTTTTCCGATGAGAAACTATTGGCAATCACAATAATGCAAACATGAAACTGCATTTGCTATAAGCAATGCAGGAGCATCAAATGCATCTGCACCATGGTTTGCTGATATTGTAAATTTCCTTGCAAGCAAAGTAGTACCAGTGAATATGACATATCAACAAAGGAGAAGATTCTTCCACATAGTCAAGCAATACTATTGGGATGATCCATTCCTTTACAAGATGTGCCCTGATCAATTAATGAGGAAATGCATACCTGAAGAGGAGCAACAAGCAGTGCTTCTGCATTGCCATTCTGCACCTTATGGAGGACACTTTGGAAGCACTAGAACAACAGCTAAGGTATTACAGTCTGGTTATTTTTGGCCTACTTTATTTAAAGATTCATATTTTTTGGTCAAATATTGTGATAAATGTCAAAAAGTAGGAAATATCTCTGATAAGCATGAAATGCCTAGAACAAATATTTTAGAAATTGAATTATTTGATGTTTGGGGCATGGATTTTATGGGACCTTTTCCACCCTCTTTTGGCAATTTATATATCTTAGTAGCTGTTGATTATGTATCCAAATGGGTAGAGGCAGTAGCATTACCTAATAATGATGTTAAATTAGTGAGTAAGTTTCTGCAAAGAAATATATTCACTAGATTTGGAACTCCTAGAGCTATCATTAATGATGAAGGTTCTCACTTTTGCAATAAGATCATAGAAAACCTTCTAGCTAAGTATGGAGTTAAACATAAGATAGCTACAAACCTACCATCCTCAAACTAGTGGACAAGCTGCATTATCCAATAGGAAATTAAGAGAATGCTAGAAAAATGGTAAGTCCAAATAGAAAAGATTGGTCTTTACATTTGGATGATGCTTTATGGGCATATAGAACAACATTCAAAACACCCTTAGGAATGTCCCCTTACAAATTAGTCTATGGAAAAGCATGCCATTTACCTGTGGAATTGGAAAACAAGTCCTATTGGGCTATCAAGAAACTCAATTTCAACCTTAAAAAGGCAGGTAAAAAGAGAATGTTAGAGCTTGATGAGTTAGAAGAAATTAGGCAAACCTCTTATGAGAATGCTGAAATCTACAAAGCTAAGACTAAGAAATGGCATGACAAGAAAATTCACAGAAGAGAATTGAAAGAAGGAGGACTAGTTCTGCTATATAACTCTAGATTGAAGCTATTTCCTGGAAAACTTAGATCAAGGTGGTCAGGACCATATAAGTTGATAAAGGTTTATCCACATGGAGCAGTAGACTTATTTGATAAATCCTCAAATACTGTCTTCAAGGTGAATGGTCAAAGAATTAAAATGTACTATGGTGAACATGTGGTGAGAGACAAAATCACCACCCATTTGCAAAATCTCTAAGTGAAAAGAGGTAGTCAGGCTGACAAGACTCTTAAAACAAGTCATTGCTCATCATGTGGTATTCGCAAAATATAGTGCAAGTATACACGCGTGCATAAGTAATAAAGTGGATATAAGTAAGAGATCGTTCCCACGAGGATTGGTTTTACTTTCAAAGTTCAAGTCTTAAAAACACAAGAGAATCAAGTAACAAATCGGCAATAAGAGTTGGTTTTAAAGCTAGAGATGTAATAAAAACAAGTGAACAAATGTTGGTTGTGATTATGGATGAGAGGTGAGTTGAGTTGTTGTATGCAGAATAAATCCTTTCTAGTCGACGTTATAACGCTTACACGCTATAACGCATAAATGCTATTTCGTATAGACGCGTGGCACGCTTGAACGCTGTTGCAAAAGAGCTATGCTTTTCAAAGACAAAACGCCGAGTTTCAAGTATAAGAGGTCCTATGTCTAGGTTCTAAATAGGCCCACTCGTATTTTAAACACCCACACCCTATGTTCTATGAACTATTATCCGCTTCTATGTCTAGACTTAGATAAAAATGCCTAAATGTCTTTAGTGCACATTTTCGCTCATATAAATCTTTGATTTCTTTTCATAGACCATGTCCATGCACTTTATGAATCTACCTATTTTAAGAGGCCAAACTCAAAACAAGTTTGGAAATATTTTCACACAAAGATTTAAAACATGCACGCCAATACTTTATAACATTAACTAGAAATTCATTAAAAGCAAAACAACAACTCAGCTACAAAGTGTTTAGCTCATGCTGAGCATCTTTACAAAATGATAAGGATTCAGAACCCAAATACCATACATTACAGAAAAGGAACTAAGTGCAAAAGATACACCTAAGTAGCTCTTCAAAGATGCACGCTGTAGTAGAGACGCTATAACGTCTGAGCCTTCACAAAGCAGTGAGTGTGCGAAAATAAAACAAAGTTCGTAAAAGTAAAAACAAAGCGTAAGTCCTGCTTCCGCATCTTCTTTAATGCCTTCTCTGAAGTGGATGAAGGTAGATGATGAACTGGAGTGAGTGGATGAAGGTGTATTCGTGTGTATGAGTCGTGATATCTTGAGAGGGAGCTGAGCCTTCATTAAATAGCCTCATTGCTCACGTGTGGCTGATGTCACTTGCCCACCTACCAGTGTCTGCTTTCTTCTCTTCCACCTCGACACTCGCTCGCTACAAAGAGCCGCACGTCACCACGGGGAATAGAAAGATCTTCCGACTTTATATCTTTGACTATCATTGCTTAGCGCGCCAAAATTGAGATCTTTCACCCTTGCTCTGCTGCACTTCTATAGACGTGGTGAGGGACGTGGTAACGTTCAGCACTAAAATTCCTGCACAAGCCCAAAAAGCATCAAAACGCTCTCAAGGGCACCCCTTGGTGCCAAAATGCACAGATTTATTCAATTAACCTTTCACCCACTCAGAATTACGAAACTAACATAAAATTACTCAAATAAACCTTGTATTGCTAGAGAACTTGCATGATTTATTCTTGAGTGAGTATAAATAACTCATATAAATATGAGTTATCACAAGCGCTTAATGGGAGGCAACCCATTGTTTTTAATTGTTTTTGTGCAATTTTATGTTTTTAGTTGTTTTGCAGAAATGCAGGAAACTAATGCAGCTGCATCAAATACACCTGCATTAAAGGAAAATGTGCCCTGCATTAGAAATTTAAAAAACTTGAAGAAAATTGGTTAAGTGTGAATCATAAGGCTTCAGGAAGATCAAAGGGAGGTTAAGCAAGATTAATGACACATTGGTAGCCAAAGCAAGACACGTGGCAAGATGCATGCGCAGCACGCAATGCTAACGGCTACCTAATACACCCACTAACTTCCTTCTTCTTCCAAAACATAAAGCCTTAAGTTTGTTATCAAGTTACCCTTTCATTCACAATCTCACAAATTTCTCTCATCTCAAACACAAACCACCCTTTACATTCTCATCTCCAAATTTTCTCAATCACACAAGCAATCAAAACCTAGAAATTCAAAGCAATTACAATGGTGAAGAAACAATCAAGACAGAATCATCGTGCAAGCAGTGCCAAAACTCCTCGTATGGAAAAGAAAGCCATGCATGCAGGATCATCATCAACAAGGAAAGGCAAAGCCAAAGAATCAACAATCGAGCCGATGACAATGTTCATCTCTCGAACATGCATCTACTACCCGAGAGAGGTATGATTTGAAGAAGGCAAGCCCATCATTCATGTCCACAAAGGCCAATCTCAATTGGGACCACTTCGTGCTACCAAGAGGAGGTTATATTGAAGACATAGTGAGAGAGTTCTATCTTTGGAATCACACCACAAGAAGGACTGTAACATTCCTACACTTCCATGGTGAGAGGTAAACTTGTACAGCTTTCATGCCAAGAAAATGAATGAACATTATATGTCAAGTATAATGGGAATGAATTTGAAAATAAAGTGGCCAAGTCCTTTAAGAAAGAAATGGAAGAACTTAAGAATAGGATTGCTATACCGTGTCTCAGATGGGAAAAATTTACACCTAATGAGATTAAGCTTAGAAGCAATTATTTGATAAATGCATTAGGTAATTGGCATTTGTTCATAGCCAATTCAATTCTCGCTACACATCACATACATATGCTATGACCAAAGAGAGATTGATCTTGTTAGATACAATTCTCTCTCAAGGACATGTTGACATAGGTAGATTGATAGCTAGGGAAATTCTTGCATGCTCAACAAAATCAAAGGGATTTCTGCTTTTCCTTTGTCTTATTATCAATTATGCATGAAAGAAGGTGTCCCAATAGTCGCTAATGAACAAAGGAAATTTCCCCTGTAATTTGAGTCTTTGAAGTAAAGGAGAAATTGAGAAATGTAAGAGGCCCCGCACTGCAATGCAAGAGCATTACATGCGTATAGAGGCTCAGTATGGAAATTTCGTAATGATCAACATGACTGGCTTCAATTGGTCTTTGACAAGATCTTTGATCTTGTGGGCCAAGTGAATGCCCCCAATTTCCAAGTTGGGTATTGAGAAGTGAAGGAGAAGAAGAAGAGAGAAAGAGGTCGAGGAAGAAGTGAAAGGTAAAGAGAAGGTAGAAGAACCTAGCACCAAGAAGAAGGTGACTAGGAAGCAATCAAAAGGAAAGAAGAAGGTTGTAATAGAGCACATTGTGGAAGAAATGTATGATACAGAATCTGAGGATGAGGAATTAGAGAAGGAAATGGATGAAGAAATAGAGGAAGTTGAAAGAAGAAGAAGAGAGTGATGAGGAAGTTGATGAAGAGGAGGAAGAACATGCTAGGGGTGTGATCCTAGAAGAAATTGCTAGACAAAAATATGCCAAACAAACACCACAAGCCCAACCGTAAACCCCTATCACTTCACCGCTACCAAAACACCTATCATCTCACCAAACCAAGAATCCTCCTCCATTCCAAAATCACCATTACCCTCCCTCAATGATCCACCAGTCCTATCACCACCACAAACAACCCCTCCACCACCCTCTCCAACAAATGAACCACACAAAACAACTCACATAGAAGAACCAATTTCTCGAACAAACCCTCGTTATGCCAATAGAACAAGCGGCATTCTTTCTCACCCAAGCAACATTATTTCTAATGTTGTTTCTGCTCTTGAGAAAGAAATTGTGCAGAAAGAGAAGAAGAAGGACTCAACAAAGAAGACAAAGAAGAAGAATCATCTGCAAAGGAGACTCAGAGCTCAATCTGCTGAAATGCAGTGATGATGCTCTCTGCATCACTTGCCACATGCATCACAACAGCAACAACTATGCATGATGAGGCAACAATTAAATTGGTTCTGGAACAAATGGCTAAACAGTAAGAGGAAGCATTGCACAACACTCGAAGTTCTTCAAGCAACCTACAGAAGACAGCAAAATTAACACCAAAAAGGAAGAAACTCGATGTAGCCAATACCGATGCACTGCATCGCTTCAAGAACCAATTCCGCAACTACACTGTAGTAGGAGGTGCATCCGCACTCTGCGTAAGAAACACCAAGCAAGACACCTAAGGAGAAGAAGCAGAAGGTGAAACACACTCCTCCATCCAGCAAAGCACCGAATCGAGAGTGGAGCAAAGAAATGAGTATCATTTACAAGCTTTCACCTACTACTACTATATAGCTTGTGTTAATTCTGCTTAAACTATTTCCTCGGTTGTTTTTAATCCCTCTCCCTATTTTGAACAAATTATGGTTTGTATTTTTCTAACAAATTGCAATGAGGACACTCGCAACCCCTTAAGTTTGGGGGATTTGCATGTTATGTTTAATTATGTTTGTTTTTATCTAATATGTTGTGTGTTTTATTAATATGTTTTATATAGTAAATATATATGTTTTAAAGTAGTTTTTAGTTTGTTTAAATATTAGATGTACTTAACAAAGTAGTATCTAAATATTTTAGTAGAAAAGATCAGCTTTTTCAAAAATATGGTGAAAGCCCTATGGATGGAATTTTTATGATGAAAAGAGAAAAAAAGCCTTATTTCTCGAAAAACCAAAATTATTTTCACTTCAACACTTCAAAACCGAGTTTGTGAAAAGAACCTTGCTATTTAAAGATCAACTGATGCAAGGAAATTTTTGGTAAGCTTAGGTCAAAACAAAGCTTTATTAAAAAGAAAGAAGAGCTTAAAGAATTAAGTTTGGGGGTGTTTTATGAAAACAAAGGCTGAATTTCAAAAGTATAAGAGTAAACAATACACAAAAAGAATACAAAAAAAGTGGACAACGCCATACCCTGAATCTTTTGAAACTATACCTGTGCCTAAGTACATGAATGCATCTGGAGGTCAAAGACCTGTGCTATGCTGGAATAAATGTATCTGGAGGATAGTTCAAAAAACTGAACTTGTGCCAAAGTGCAAAGAAAAAATATATGCATCTGGAGGTCAAAGACTTGTGCCAAAGTGCATTTGCATCTGGAGGTCAGTGAGGAAGGTAATATGAGCTAGAAAAAGAAAAAGCATCATCAATGCAGAAAGCATCAATGCAAACGCGCCAAGAAAAGCAAAATGCGTAAAAATCAATGCACAAATCACTTCAAAGAAGTATTGCATCCGCTCAAAAGATCCACACAAAAAAATAGAAAATGCATTGGCTCAAAAGCTTTGAAAGATTCAACCAAGCCCTTTGATTATTAGAACTCCCAACACTTGAGAAAATTTTGTGAGTCTAATCTCTCTTTTGAAAAATATTTTGGTGTGACCAAAGATAAACCAATCCTTTCAAAGGCTAGGAGGAAATTTTTCACTTAGTCTTGGAACCAATCTCAACTCAATGGGTTCACACACACACAAAAGAGTTTAAATAGCTTTGGTAGTTTTGAAGAAATAAAGGCACAAGAAAAATTGTTGAGAAATGAAGTTCATAGGAACTCCTCATGAAAATCCAAAAATCAAGCTGATCTATCTTCTAGAATTTTAGTTTTTAATAGTTTGTCTTTGTCATTACTTACTTGCGACAAGCAATGGTTTAAGTTTGGGGGTGTGATAACTCTATTTTATATAGAGTATTTCATATGTTTAAACTTAGTATTTGCTCTCTTTTAAGTAATAATAAAGAGTTTATATAGTATTTTATGTGATATATGATAACTTGAGTGATTTGAATGGTTATAGTTATTATTAGGCCATTTTGGATATATTGTGGTATGTTTGATGTTTTGTTCAATCGCGCTCAATGCTAATCGCATCAATGCTCCCGCACCGATCCTCGCATCAAATCCGCACTACTTGGTGAATAAGCACTGTTTCATATGCATCCACTTGCAAGTGATGACCTCCTCGCCTGGTTCTCTCGATGCCATCCCACCTTGTATAGTAGGCGCTACCATTCACACATAGCTATAGGAATAGCTTTGAAGAGTCACCAACATAGGGACACATGTTCACACATCAATGAACCGCCCTATGTCATTAGTCAAAGATTTCAACTTGGATAAACCTCTCAAAAGCAACTACAATGCTATGATCCACTCAAGATTACTTCAACATGAAGAAAGGAAGCACCTCACTTGAAGGCTATAAAAGGACCTCACATCTTCATTTGGAAAGATATCACAATCCATAAGTTAGATCAAAATTTCAATATACATAGTTAGTTTTTATATTTTTAGAGGAAGAGGAAGGAATTGACAAATCCTCCTTAACTCATTTTCATAGTGTTTGTATAGTGCTAAGGAGTAATGCTAGTGCATTGCTAGAAGATTTCATACAAAGGTTTTCAACATTTGTAACTTTACTTTTGTTGTTTCTCTTTTGTGATTTCTATTATATAAACATGGTCTATTCAGTTTATATATATCTTGCAATGTCTCTTGTTAGCTAAACCTTTCTTAGTTGGAATGTTCTAATCATTTAATGAGCTTTTAAGTAAGTATGTTGCATGTATGTATGTTTGTACTTTAGTTCTTGCTTGATAATATTTTCATTACTTATTTTGAACTTGATCACTTAGAATAAGTAAGAATTGTAAATGACCAGAGATGGCTTACAATTAAGAACTCAAGAACTAATATGGGTGAGTGTTTTACATAAAGAAAACTTTGTGAAAACCATGCTAAGTCCTAGAGATAGGATAGTATAGTCCATAGGATAATTGTGGGTACTTAAAATACAAGAGTGAATTTATTTTAGCAACTTGGATAATTGTTAGGAGGCAAGATTGGCATTGACACCCTTTCTTTCATGCATAGAACAAGGATCATAAGAGCTGGTAATGATATCAAGAAGAAAGTGACCGAAAGGCACATAGCTAATGCAACAAAGATTCGGTCAAAATTGCATCACATACCGCATCATACACTTATAAGTAAATTACTTGATGAAGACATTCCAACTAGCTTTTCTCTTTTACACTATCAACATTTTTACTTTGCTTTCTATCTAACTTAGTTGTGATCATCACAAAATCCAAAATTATTTTATTACTTTGTTACTTTACACTTTATTACTTTATATTGATTTTAAAAGTGAGTTTTTCAATCTTTGTGGGTTCGATCTTTTACTACTTGTTTTTGGACGTTGTATACTTGCACACAAGTGTATGTGATTTCCATGCACCAAGAATCACCTTTTACTTCGACATGGCTTGCCCCCAATTCAAGTAATATTTTAAGGCCTACTATTAAAGCCTCATACTCAGCTTCATTATTGGAGCAAGAGTCTCGAATTTTGAACTTATACTTCGTTGGAATGTTTTCTGGAGAGACAATTAAGATCCCAATACCCACTCCATTTTTATGGCTTGAGCCATCGAAGTATAGCTTCCAAGGACGTATGTCTAACGAATTTATCTCATGTTCGACAACAGAATGGTCCACTATGAAATCAGCAACCACTTGTCCTTTGATTGATTTAAGAGGCTGATAAGTTAAGTTATATTCTAACAAAGCTAAAGCCCATTTACCAATTCTACTATGCAACATTGGTTTTGATAACATATGTTTAATAACATCAAAATGCGAATAAACATAAACATCTCACGACTTTATATATTGCTTTAATTTCGCATACAAGAGAAATACAAGCAAAGGCATAATTTTTCTATTGGACTATACCTCGTTTCAAAGATCAATCAAAACCCTACTAAGGTAATAAATGGCTCTTTCGACACCATTATCATCCTCTTGTGCTAACATGCTACCTATTGTGTTATCGTGTCGCTATATACAATTTCAAAGATTTTGTTCCTAATAACAGCATAATAAAATTGGTGGTTTCATTAAATAAGACTTGATTGCATCAAAAGCATCTTGATGAACTTGCTCCCACTTGAATTCATCTTCTTTCTTCAGTCTCAACAATGGCGAAAAAGCTTGTGTTTTGCCACTTAGATTTGAGATAAATCTTCAAGGAAATTAATTTTTCCTGAAAGAATGATCAAGTTCTTTCTTGGTCGAATGAGCCTTCGTTTCCATAATTGCTTTAGTCTTATTTTGATTGATCTCTATGCCTTTCTTGTGTACTACAAAACCCAAGAATTCACCTGGCAGTTCTGATGAATTTGCTCTTGAACAGCCTTTTACTATTTCTTCTTTGATCTTAGCCAATATCCGAGGAGCAAATCTTCTTGGTGTTTGCTTTCTTCGTTTCTTCCCCACAGTCGAATGGGTATTTGTAATTCCACTACTTCTCGACTCAAACCGTGCATTTCGTTATACTCCCAAGCAAAGCAATCTTTGAACTCCTGCGCAAGTGAAATAACTTGGGTTTTGAAGGCAGCATCGAGGTGTGCACTGATGTATGTTGGCCTTTTGACTAAGCCATCTCCCAAATCCACTTCTTCCACTGGATCTTGAGCTTGCATGCGCTTTGTCGAATCTCTAGGGTCTTTTTCAAAACCCAATGGTTCGTCATCATAAATGCAATCAAGCTTGTCATCTATGACTTCACCATTTTCTTCAGATGAAGCTATGGCTTCGACAGCTATTGTTTGTTGAATTATTTCGGCTTCCAAAGCCGTTTTTACTTTATTCTCGGCCATGTAGGCCGTAATTCTATCCCAAGCATTGGGCACTGACATCTAAAACTTTCTAAGATTCAGTGTCCCATCCTGTTGGAGGTAAAACACCCTCAGGATAAACACTTGTATCTTCCATCACTTCCCTCTCCCAAACAAAACCATGTGTTGGGTATAGACGAACAGAGGAAAGCACATTATCAGAAGAGATATATGCTTGACTAGAAGATGTACATGGCGCAATATTCGCCATTTGTTTTTCAAAATTCTCCTTGGTGACATTGTTCACGCCAAAGAAGGAAATAACTTTGTCCGCTTCGACATACTCTACTGCACCATCATCTTTCCACATCACCAATTTTTGGTGTAGGCTTGAAGCGCACAAAGACCTACTCCATGTATCCACTCTCTACCAAGGAGCAGATTATAGCTTGCCTTAGAAGCTATGACAAAAAACATGGTGATCCTTTTGACAGTTCCTACCACTATCTCCACTTCAACGGCCCCCAAAGACTGGCCAGATTTGCCCTCATAATTAGTTAAAACAATATTATGAGGCTTAAGGTCTATCCCTATGGTTTTCAAAGAACGCTGAGGCATCAAGTTTATCGCAAAGACCTCCATCTACCAAGATTTTGTTGATACCCACGCCATTGACTTTGGCTTGAACATATAGAGGCTTCAGTGATGTTGCATGCCTTCATCCGCCTCTCAAAGTAGCCATTTGTTCTTCGACACAACCGCTTGTTCATCACGTAGTAACAAATCGGCTTGTGATTAGCCATATCCTCGGTGAAGTTTTCTTTGACATCATTTGGGATCAGAATGACGCCATACTCACCGGGTAGAATAGATACCACGCTGCAAATGACATCAAAACTAGCTTCGAATCTTCAAAATCTGAAGTTATGTCCTCATCCATGTCGAATTCAAAGACTTTTCTTCTTCAAAGATGATAGTGGAGGAAAAATTCTCTCCATTGCGAGCCTCCTTGGTTTCTCTATTACAATAGATTTACCCTTGGCCTTGTTTCCAACCTTCACTTGGTCAAGTAAAGACCTATGTTCACTTTTGTCATCCCCACTCGCTTTAGAGGTCATATTCTTAGCCGCTTTGAACTTCCCGGGCGTTTGCTCGTTGGCAACAAGTGTTGCTTTCTTCTTCGAGCGTTGAAAACGACGCCATCGGGTCTTGTCATGGGATTCTTTCCTTTATAATTATTTCTATAATTATATTTCGCAGCCTTCACTTGCATTTGGCTTAACCATCTCAACCTCGTGGTACAAAGATTCTTGTAGTGTTTACAACCAAAGATGTATCCACTTTTCGCTTGGAGGGTTTGCCATTGGAACAAACGATTTGCGTGTTTACAACACAAATTCCTTCTTGGTTATATTCTTACCAAAGAGATCGTGGCTTGCTTGTCGAAGGTCCTGTTTCAACTCTTGACCTTATAAGGAAGGTCTCCTCTTTTAAAATCAAGTTTGGCCTTTTGTCTGGCCATTTCCTTTTTAGAGGCTGTCGAACTCCGTAGCCTTCGACACTTTTAGCTACTTCCTTGTCGAACACAGCACTACATCTGGGGCATAGCATAACCTCAGAGTTTTTTAGCTTGCACCTATTGAGGAAATCTATCAATTCCTCTTCAGCTTTAGGGTACACAAACTGTACTTTTTCGTCATACTCCTCCTGAGTAATCTTTCCTACAGCATCACCCTTTTCCACGACACTTTTGAGCTTGTCAGTAGAAGGTTTGACAGGTTTAGGATAACCTACCATCATCGCATCAACCATGCTTATACTCATTTCAATTGGCTCAAAGATACATGGCTTCACGCTCGATGGAGTGGAGTCGGTCATCAATCAATCGCATTGAGCTTTGTTCTTTTATCACCAAACTTAAGTCTCCCTTCTTCGATTGCTTTTTGAACTATGTCCTAAAAGTACACAACTGTCGATTGTATGTCCCAAAAATTATGAAACTTACAAGAACCCTTTTTTCTTCCTCTGCTCGAGAGGAGGTACTTTCGTGCCATTTGGCACTATTATTTGGCCATCGCTTACTAACAGATCAAAAATTTCATCACATTTAGTAACATCAAAAGTGTACGCTTTTAGGCACAAATCTATCATTTTTAGGCTCTGAGGTTATTCCCATTTGCAGCCTTAATAATCTACAGGTGTGCATAAGGAGGACCAGGCTTAAGTTCACCCACATCTATTTCCTCTCGCATTCGACATCACCAAATGCGAAGTCGAATTCCTCATCAACATAGGCTATTTTCTCTTTTTATGAAACCCAATGAGTTTTCTTTTTGTTGAATTTATTCACTCTAGCATTTTCTTCCTTAAGCCTTTCAACTCGTCGAACTCTATCGGCTAATTGGGCCATGTCTCTCAAATGAGAAGTATCCAATTTCTTTCTAATTGAATAATCGAGGCCACTGCAGCCATTTCGACAAGCTCATGTTCAGGCACTTGTGTAAAGCACCTAGCCTTTAATAGCCTAAATCTATTTAAATAATCATCAATAGCTTCAGACATTGTACGTCGAACACTGGCCAATTCTTTAAGACTAATCTTCGATCGCCCATGTAAAACTGCTTCATGGAACGCTTTTTCCAATTGCCCCCATGTATACATAGAACCAGGGGGTAAAGTGGTAAACCACGTGAAAGCATTCTTAGTTAGAGAATTTGGAAAATACTTCATTTTCAAACTCTCATTTTGGGCTATATCCCCTGCCTCAGTCATGTAACGGGCAATGTGTTCGACAGTAGACTCATTGGTATCACCCCGCACTTAGTAAATTTAGGAATTTTCCAACCTCTTGGCAATTCTCGCTCAATAATACATATTCACACAGTGGTGATATGAAATTAGGCATATGTAAACCTATGTTAAGGCCATTTTGTGCCATTATGGTTTCTACCAAGGTGGCTATGTTATCTTGAGCGCAAACGTTATTTCGTTGCACTTGTCGAACAACTTCATCGCGCTTACGGTTTCGATTTACCATAACTACTTGGGGATGTGGTTTCCCATCCTCGTTGTTCGCCTACAACCGCTGAGCTTCGATAAAGAATCGATCTCTCGTGGGGTGTTAGGCGCATTATTCCCACAATTGGGTACTTGCCTATTATTCCTCGTAGAGCCCCAAAGAAATCAAGCATCCTACTCATTTGATTTGCTAACTCGTATTGGTGTTCGAATCAATGGATTAAAAATAGCACCAATTTGTTGGGTTAGCATATTAACCATATCATGATTACTTTCGCCTACTTGTTGTCTTAATGCCAACAAAGACGCATTGGTCAATGCGGAGGATTTCACCAAGTGCACCCTCGTAAGAAACATGCGAAGGAGAAAAGGTCGAAACATGTGGCATTCCAAAGAGTATGACATATACCCCAAAAGGGTATGGTGGTAGACTCGTGTTCGGAAACGTGTCTCTAAACTATTCCTGTTGCCATATAAGGACTAGAAGGAAGTCCCGCATTCGGTGGCAAAGACATAGATTGTGTCGATCCCACGCTGGTCGCCGACATCGTGGGAAACAGCTTATTGATGTTATTGGGGCCATTGTCCCCGTAATATTCCCAACGCCGACACTTACGAATCCATGTTTGTTCCTTTGCCCTCGTGATACCACGGGGTTAGAAGCGAGGCATTGTTAGAATTGTGCGTACCATTCTACCACTCCTCAAGTGCATGCAAATACATACAACGACAAAAACACAAAATTAATGGCAAAGGTCCCATCATGCGTGCAATTTGTTTCTTTGGTGTTTTTAGCAAACAATCACTAGTTTTCAATGTTGTGATTGTGAGATCAAACTAGAAAATCTCTTTGACGATTGCCTCTCGAGTTTTGTGTTTTTAACGTATTTAAGAATAGTAAAAGATACGAGAAAGATAAATTGAAAGTAAAGTGAAAGCGTGAGAAATGCAACAAATGTAAAAAGAAAGTAAATATTGCATAGAATCGAAAGAAAAGTGGTTCACCAACACGCATAATGAATCTGCTTTCACTCGTATTTCGCTTTAGTCCGGAAGTTGAGTTTCTCGAGTTCTTGTGAAATGTGGCGACCTCTATTTCCTATTACAAAAGAGTATTTATACTCTTGGAAACAAACGTGGGAAAGAAGAATAATCGCCTCCTAGAAATAAGGGGAAGTAATCGCCACTAATCGCTTGCTCTTCGTATTTCGACTAACTCGTTGTTAACCGCTTGGCGAAGTGTTGAACCCTCGCTTTGTCAAGAGTCGAGCTTTCTCTTGTCGAAGGCCTTGCTCACTCTGTAGTCGTGAGAGCTAAGCTTGTCGAAGCTCACTTACGCTTCTCGCATTTGTATACCTTTTTTCGCGAATTGATGGTGCATTGATTTGAATATTGACTGTGGGTTCCCAAAACATAATTAAATGTGAAGACAACCCCATTTAAAGCCCCATTTAATGTCTCATTCGAAATTTTGAGATAATAAAGATCACACTCTCTACGTATTTTGTCACAAACTTATTATTTCACCATCAAGTATACCAAAGCACACCGCTTAACATCTCACTTAACATATTTTGTTATGAAATTAATTTTCGAGATTGTAAAATACCCAATAAAATATAAAAAGGAAAAAATGTAAAACCTTAAAATATAAAAAGAAAAAAATATGTAGAAAAACTGAAAAAAAAAAAAAAGAAAGAAGATAAAATAAAATAAGTAAAATAATATAAAAGAAGAAAAAAAAAGTGAAGCAAAAAACAAAACAAAACAATGAAACAAAAAAGGAAGAAGAGAAAGAAAAAAAAAAGCATTTGGCACCAAACATTGATGTGCGCATATATAATTATATGTAGCTTATATAGAAAAGCCACTACCCATACATTAAAACACGCTAGATACAAAAGTAGCGATTTGGGTGAAATACTACCTGTTGTTAGCGATTTTGTGCAAAACGCTACCCATTGTTATCCATTGTAATTTTTTTTGAGAGACCTAAGTTACTATTTGCTTATCTGGAATTTGTTAAATGTATCCAATCCAGGGCGTTTTTCTTTCTAGAAGACGCGTCGGGAACAACGAGGAATGGATAAAAATAAAAATAAGAGTACTTACTTTGGTGGAGTGACCTGCTAATTCTGGAAGTGTGGAAGTCAAAGCACGTTTACATATACTACTACTAGATTACTCGTACTATCTTAGAGTAACAATCTACGACCAAGGAAGCTTAGTAGTGTTGGAAGGATTTGGATCTTTTTTTCCTGGATTGACAAAAAATATTTAATAAATAGGCTTTGTTTGATAAAAAAAATAGTAGATTAGTAACGGATAAATTAATTTATAAGAAATTAAATTGATAATGGATAAATTTAATGAATTGAAAATTAAAAGTGTTTGATAAAATTAATAAGAAATTGACTTTTTTTAACCAAAGCGGTTAAATTGACTTATAAATATAAAATTACAGAAATAAATATTTGTAAATAATATTCAAAAATGAGAGTGAGCACTGTTCATTTAGGGCCCATTTTGTTATGGATTAAAAAGTAAGTAATTTTGTTGTTAAATAATTGAGATTAGTTTTTAGAGATTTTTAAGAAAATGAGAAACTATTTTGTGTTTGTGCAACATACTTAAAATCCCTTATTTTTAAAAATCATTCTTAGAAAAATGATTTTTATAATAAGCTACTCAAAACATATTTGAAGCACATTTTAGATTATTTTTAGATTCTCATTTTTTTAAAAAAATTATAACAAACGGATGGAAATTAAAATGTATTTGTATAATAAACGGATGGGAAACTAATAAAATAGTTTTTTAAATGTGATTATTCTTCAAAATAAGGTGCAACAAGCGGACTAATGGAGGATAAATTGGAATTTAATTAAAGTAATAAAGATAAAAATGAGAGAAAAAAATAAAATGTTATAAACTATAAATTCAAACACTAATTCAAGTATCATTTCAAAAAACAAAGTTATAAACTAGTGAAAAAATTAATAAATTAATACCAAACACTTAAAAAACTTTTGTATCCAAAAAATCACTTACAAAAACTTTATCCATTATATGTCAGTGAATTGACGTCCACAAACAGAGTCATAATAATGAATGGTACATAATAAGATATGCTAACACAAGAGTGATAAGGAGCTCCAAAAAGAACTACAATTGATGAGAAATGATGTGAGACTCTTCCATGAATAATTCTTTTTAAAGTTTAAGTAAATAGTCATATAATTGCTATTTATGAAATATTTTAATTATCGGGAAAAAAAGAATTATTTTGATCCCTAAACCCTCAATAAGTGAACAGTTATTTTGATCCTAAAAATATAAGAGTTGTTACTATAGTCCTATGTCTCAAAATTACAAAAATGTCTTCCAATGTACTTCTTTTTTTTAATTAGTTTGATCCGTCATAAATCTGTTCTAGGATTTTAGTCAGCACTTGTAGAAATGCCATGTATTTTAGCGCTCAGTAAGAAGCTCTCTATTATTGTTTTGGTTTGTTCTTTTTTTATGACAAGGGTTTCGGTTAGTCTCCCTTCGCTTTTCTCTATTTTTTATTTTTTTTATTAATAAATTCGGACAATCTACTCGTTTGTTAAAAAAGAAAAATCTAATCAGTTGGGAGATGTATTTTTCATTCATCAATATAATCTTAAAATTACTAGCAAAAATACACCAAATATATTTTTAAAATCTTGGCAAATTCAAAAGCTACATTAACAGTTTCTCATATTTCTGAGACCGATGAGAGTAACATACTATTTGTTCCGACATGGGCTAGAGGCCCCGGTGAAAAGGCGTTTGTTTTTTCCATACCACCTCCTACTCTTTCACACCCCTTAACTCCAAATATTCCAAAAATACCCTTAAGTAGAGTGCGTGTTTTCACCGATTCGGGGATGGGCAACCGAATACATTCGGTTGAGGTCAACCGAACAGGTAAAAAAAGTGAATGTGGTGTGAGAGTCCATTTTTTTGTAATAAAATAGGTTGTTCGAACACCCTCATGTGAACCTGTTCGCACGACCTCGTTCGAACAGGTGAAATTACGCACAAGAGGGTGTGAAGTCAATATTTAACACACACGAACGATGTCATTCGAACCTGTTCGAAGGCCCGTGTTCGAACAGGTGAAATTTCGTGAAAAAAAAAGGTTTTGGCTGGCCTTTTGGTCTTTTCACACCTTTATGGGGTGTGTTTTGAGTAGGAGGGGGTGTGGGAAAAGCAAACGCCGTTGAAAATTGGGTCTGGCCCAACATTTCTCAAGAAGCTTGGCCCACTAAGCACCCCAGCGAGAAACACGTCGTCGCGCCACACTCAAAAGACCGACAGCCCAGATTTACCGGGCAGATCCAACGGTCAGCACTGGGCGCCCTCGTCTATAAATAGAGCACTCAGCCTCTAATTTCAGGTACGCTCTCATTCTTGCACATTCCGCCTATTCCTCTACTGATTTAGGCATCAGAGTGTCTGCAGGTACACCCCCACCCGACGTGGGAAGGATTGCGACTTGGACCTATCGAGAAAAATTCCCTTACACCGACGACAACTAACGAGTCTCGAGAAGCAGAATCCCGCAAGCTCCTCAGACGAGGTAACTTCTCAGTTTAGAACCAAACACTATTTACCCTTTTAGAAACTAGGAGAACTTATCAAAAACTACTACTACAAGTCTACAACTAGAACTCTAGAAGCAGAGTAGAGGCTAAGCTATTGTCAAAAACAAGAAGCAGAGTAGAAGCCGCCAACACTATTCAACCATGTGTCACTTCTTTATGACTTAAAAGTGTTTATAATCATACACGTTCAAGACTCGAAGATTCCTCAACCTTCAGTTTCTAGAAGTGTTTAAGATTGACGAACTACTCTACTTCTACTTTCAAAAAAAGTTAATCAGGATTTGCAAACCATACCAGTGATGTCTCTTTCCAAAACATTTTTTTATTGTTTTCTTTTTTTGGTGCATAATAATACAAAGAACCATCCCTTCTTTATTAATAGAGTATCACTTTAATTTGCACAAAGAGCGGCAAATTCTTAGTAACCCATGACATTAGACATGGATCATTCATGTCCTAGCTAGCATGCATGTATTTAAGAAGGTAGAAGATTAATGAAGTGAATAAGCATGCATGGATATGCATGTCGTTGTGTACATGCATATATCCCTATATATAAAAAGTAAATCTACTTTAATAGCCACTTTTGGTGTAATTTTTTTTCTTCCACCATTTACCAATATACCCTTCATTTTGTACCCCACTGTTTACCAATATATCCCAACTCTATATTTTTGGACCGACATACCCCTGACAATTTTTTTTTGTCCAACACTTTTTTTTATTATCAAAATGTACCCCTCATTTTGTACCACACTGTTTACCAATATACCTCCACTCTATATTTTTTGACCGACATACCCCTGACAAATTTTGTTTTGTCCAATACTCTTTTTTTTAACTGTTTACCAATATACCCCCACTCTATATTTTTGGACGGACATACTCTTGACAAAAATTGAACCAATATGATTTATGTTTGTAATAGGTAAATACAATTTATATTTTTTCAGGTCGTATTTACCTATATACGATTTCACTGACGAAAACCAAATAAATTTTTTTAAAAAAAATCCTATTTATCTCAGAATATGGTAAATACAATGCGATTTTTTATGGTTTTTTTTTGTCCAACACTTTTTTTTAACTGTTTACCAATATACCCCCACTCTATATTTTTGGACGGACATACTCTTGACAAAAATTGAACCAATCTGATTTATGTTTGTAATAGGTAAATACAATTTATATTTTTTCATATCGTATTTACCTATATACGTTTTCACTGACGAAAATCAAATAAATTAAAAAAAAAGAATCTTATTTATCTCAGAATATGGTAAATACGATGCGATTTTTTAAGGAAAATCGAATTTATGTTTTATGAAGATAAATACGACTTACTATTTTTTGAAGTTTATGGGAGGAAATCGAATCTAGATAAATACGATGTGAAATGTGCTGAAAATCGTATCTATCTCCTAGAAGATAAATACGATGAGCTTTAAAATATTTCTGGTCAAATCATATGTAAGTGAGAAATGGTCAATATTTTGTAAAGGGTTTAGGGTTTAGGATCAATGACTAAATTAAAACACTTTTGAAAAAGTCAATGACTAAATTGATATATTGTAAACGCTTTTAACACCAATAATACACAGTTATTTTTTAGTGAATTATATATCTTTATCATATTATTTTTAGGTCATAGCTTGTATCAAATAACATTCTAGGCCTACACATTTTGAAAAACTTAGATAAGAGGGCAAAATATACTACGTAAATCAGAGTAATAAATTACTAATCTGTATGACTAACAAATTATTCTTGCCTCCCCGTGTATCTTGGGAGAAAATAATTGTTTACAGTTTCATGGCCGCCCGTGCGTAGGCACGGGTTTGTGTCCTAGTTCAAGTAAATAGTATTTTTATACAAATTTCCAATGATACATCATTAAAAAAATGATTTGAATTTTTAGTATTCACATATTCAATGCATCATTCGTGATTAACAAAGATTTTAAAAAAGATCTAAAAACAAGGTTGTTGAGAAAAAAGTTTTTTTAAAAAAAAAAAAAGGATAAAAAAATCAGTATTAAAGACCGATTGAAATAAGATCTAAGAACAAAAGTTTCAAAAGAGAGTTGAAAAAAGTGAATACAAAAATAAGTTCTAAGAGTTACTTCTCAACAATCTAGTCTAGACAAATTGTTTATATAAGAAAGTTTTTCAAAACTAAAAAAGAACTGAAGAGGACATTGGAACCAGGTATATTTGAGAACACAAGTTTTCAAAATAAAATGTGACAAAAGTTTAAAAAACAAGTTGAAAAAAAGACTGAAAAACTATTTTTCAGAAACCTAGTCTAGATAAAGTGTTTGAAAAAGTAAAACTTTCAAAATAAAAAGATTCAAAAAGGATCTAAGAACAATGTTTTTTAGAAAATAAATTTTCAAAAGACTTAATTACACTTTTGGTCCTCCTATTATGATCCATTCACAATTACGAATATCCCTAAACTTTTCTTTCCAAAAATTTAGTCCCCTTATTTTTCTAATTTCTAAGAACATTGTCCCTCCTAATTTGATCAAACATTTTGCGACTTGTCACTCATTAATCCTACCTGGAATGGATGGCGTGTAAATGACAAGTGATTTAAGGGTTACAACGTGTCATTCCAAGTAGAATTGGTGAGAGTATCATCAAAATGTTTGACAAAATTAGGAAGAGGCGAGGATTTTAGAAATTGGAGACATAGGGAGACTAAAATTGTGAAAAATAAAGTTTGGAGACTTAAATTGTGAGTGGAACATAATAAGGGGACTAAAAGTGTACTTAAGCCTTTTCAAAATTAGTTCTCAAAAACCCCGTCCCGGTCAAGTGTTTGCAAATGAAAAAATTTCAAAATTAAGAAAATTTAAAAGGACCTAGGAACAATGTATTTGAAGAAAAAAACTCTTTAAAACAAGATATAAGATAGGAGGTTGAAAAAAGAAAGTATATAAAAACAAGTTTCAAAAATCATTTCTCAAAAACCTACTCTAGAGAAAGTGTTTGAAAAAGTAAATTTCTAAACATTTAAAAAGGATCTAAGGACAAGGTTTTTGAGAAAACAAGTTTTCAAAATGAGATGTGAAAAATGTTTCAAAAGCAAGTTGAAAAGAGTATTTATAAAACAAATTTCAAAAAAGACAAAGTATTTTTTTTATAAATTGGATATTCTCTGTGCACAACTACAAAGACTAATTCCTTGAGTCGGGTAGAAACACAATGGGCGGCAAAGCTCTCCCTCAAGAAATTTAACACTATACCACATATGCCCAAGACTGGATTTGAACTCAGTACATTGGTTAAGATAGAAAAAACCCTACCATCTCATCCAAGTGCTCTTGGGTATCTAGACAAAGTGTTTGCAAAAGAAAATTTTCAAATTTAATTAAGAATTAAATAAGATCTAAGAACAAAGTTCTTGAGATTTTTTTAAAAATAAAATATAAAAATAAGTTTCAAAGACAATTTGAAAATGAATTTAAGAAGAAAGTTTCAAAGACAATTTGAAAATGAATTTAAGAAGAAAGTTTCAAAGACAGGTTGAAAAGAGTATACAAAAATAAGTTTTAAAAACTATTTCTCAAAAACCTAGTCTAAACAAAGGAATTTGCAAAAGTAAACTTTTCAAAAAAAAAAAAATTAAAAGGATCTACAATTAGGGTATGTTTGAGAGCGAATTTTGGGAGGGGAGGGGAGGGGAGGGGAGGGGAAGACTTGAAAAAGATTAGTCTATATTTCAATATATTTGAGATTTGGGGAAGACTTGAAAAAGATTAGTCTATATTTTATTCTGTATTTGAGATTTTAAAAAAGTAAAAGAATAACATGATAGATAGCAACAATATAACAATTTTAGTCACACTTCATTTATGCTTATTGATATTTTATAGCTTAATCAATTTAAAATTTAAAAAAAAAAAGCCCTCCCCTCCCTTCCCTTTCTAAAAACCCCTCCCAAACACATCCTTAATGTATTTGATAAAACAAATTTTCAATATAAAATGTGAAAAAAGTTTAATAGACATGTCGAAATAAGCTACCACCATTGTTAACCACCACTTTGACCACCATCGACCACCACTCCAACCACCACTGACCACCACTTCGACTACTGACAACCACCACTTTGATCACTAACAACCACCACTCTGACCATCGTCCACCACCGTCAACCACCACCTTGATCTTCACCAACAACCACTTCAATCACCGCCGACCACCACTCCGACCACCATCAACCACCACTTCGGCCACCGCCAACCACCACTTTATGTTTATGTTTGAAATTGATTTTGATTTTTGAAACTTTCTTAACTAAAAATTGAATTTGGTTTTGGTTTTTCAAATTTTTAAAACTCAAAATAGAAACAGATTTTAGTTTTTGAAAATTTCAAAACAGAAAACCACCTTGAACGAAGCATTAGTTTAGATAAAGTGTTCAAATGTAAAAATTTCAATTTAAAAAGATTTATAAAGGATGTAATAGGTATTTGAGAAAACATGTGTTTTCAAAATAAGATGTGAAAAAGAAAAAAAGATAAGTTGCCCTTCAAAATGTATTTCTCATAAACCTAGTCTAGACAAAGTGTTTAAAAAGTAAAATTTTCAACACTAACAAAGACATAAAAAGGATCTAAGAACAGGTTTTTGAGAAGAAAAAAACCTCATAAATAAGATATTAAAAAAAGGAAGTCTAAAAAGAAAGTATATAAAAAAGTTTCAAAAGTTATTTCTCAAAAACCTAGTCTAGGTGTGGATATTCATTGTGTTTTCAGCGCAGTAACCCAACGCCTACGATCTAGATGTGATGCACTTGTTGAATTTCATTTATTTTATGCGTTTGGTATAGTCCCTATAATATTTTCCTGTTTGTCCCTTCAATTTTCAACTTAGTGAATAGGAGAAAGTATAAATCCAATTTACAAATACACAAGTTAAGTCACGGGCTAAGATCTAATTAAAAAAAAAAGAGTAAAGATCTATATAGTCAGGACAATATCTTTGTGGGAGAGTCTAATCCCAGTTATCTCTTCGTCCACAAAATTTGGTTTGGGGAAAAACCAACAATAGTTATACTTAGAAATAGAATCAGACTAGAAACCAACCTAGCTAGGAGAAAACGCAGTCGAATCCCCTTTCTTCTAGCGAAAAAATGTTTTATGCACCTGCACTTTCACAAATATGAATCCAAAATAAGTCCTAAACGGCTTGAGTTTATATCACTAAACTAAAGTTTTAGTTACGGTCACTAAATTGATGGTAGTCATAGGATGATTAATATTTTACTTAAATTTTATCCAAAGGTTGTTATCAAAGGGGAGTATTTTAGTACTATCTAATATTCATAACAATAATTAATTAAATAAATAAAACCAATTAAACCATTATTCCTATATTTAAGGCATTCAATTGCAACGGTTATGGGACAGTTAAACCATGATTCTTATATTCCTATATTTAAATGGCTTTAATTGATGTTCCTATTATTTCTATTTTTTCCTTTTTTTTTTCTCCAACTCCTTCCTTCCTCCCTCCTTCGTTTCTTTCATCTTATGTTCGTAATATCTTTCGCTTTCCTTCTGCGTTTCTAACCACATAAATACCTTAATCTAGTTAATCAATTACTAACCACAATAGTGAACAACGTTGGTTAAAGTATCACTAACCACGATAGTGAACAATGTTGGTTAATCAATTACTCTTCAATCACTAACCACAATAGTGAACAACTTTTATAGGTTTGATGGCAGTCCAAAAATGAAAGGTTTGATGCCTGCGTTTTCTGAGGTTTGGAGGAAGAGGAAAAGGGGTTTTGTGTATCTGCGTATGAGTTTTGCGTTTTTCGGGTTTTTTCTGAGGTTTGAAGGAAGAGGAAAGAGTTTTTTGTTTCTCTCTCTTTTCAGTTAATTGCTAATAATTAAGACCTATAATTATGGAAGAAAAATAGGGGATTTGCTGATTAGTTTTTTTTCCTAATTATTATGATGGATCTTACCTTTTTGCCCTTTAGTAATAGTTACTAAACATAATGCTTTAGTGACATAAACTAGACTCGGAAGAAAAATAGGGGATTTGCTGATTAATTTTTTTTTCCTAATTATTATGATGGATCTTACCTTTTTGCCCTTTAGTAATAGTTACTAAACATAATGCTTTAGTGACATAAACTAGACTCAAAATAGGGGATTTGCTGATTAGTTTTTTTTCCTAATTATTATGATGGATCTTACCTTTTTGCCCTTTAGTAATAGTTACTAAACATAATGCTTTAGTGACATAAACTAGACTCGTCCTAAACATGAATGCTCAATAACAAAAAAAAATTCAATCCAAAACAATTGTTTTCTGGGAGATTCACCTGCGTTTTTACGCAAATTCTCAATCCAAGAAGAAGAAACCCCAAAAACATGTGCCACAAAAAACGTATCAAACTAACAATGTTAATTGAGAGTTTGAATTCCAAATAGGTAGTTATGTTGGTGAGCTTAGAAATATCAAAGGAGTGCAAGTAGGAAATCTAGGTTGAAACCCTTTAAACCAACATCCCCCCACACCATTACTAACCAAAAAAAGTGATAATTGGATGAGCAAAGGGACTAATTTGTCCCTGCTTGAAAATGTAAAGACAAATTTATTCTTTGAAAATTGTCGTGTGAACAAATTGTAAGGAAATAAAATTAATTTTTAATTATCAGTGCACTATTGTTGTAATTTTTTTACGTCATCGACCAATTAAAAATACACTCTTTGAGTAGTTTCTAGCAATTACCTAAATTATTATATGAGGAACAACAGTTAGGTGTGAGTGTGGGCTTGGTTGAGTGGGTTTTGATGCATTTAAAGATCCAATCCAATTAAATATTTATAGACCCAAACCAATTCTACCCGACTTCAAATGAGTTGAGTTGGGTTGGGCAGTGGGTTTATTTGTCAAAAAACCTTTTTCCAGAAAAAGAAAAGACCAAAATAATAATAGTAGAATTATGAGAAATAAACTAACATCAAAATTAATGCTTTAACATCAACTTAATGAGCTCAAAAATAGAATCAAAAAGTTTTTTTATTTAATTCTCATTTATCATAAAGGTAATGAGAAGTGATACACATATAATTCATGTTTTGGATTTAAGTCAACGTATTGATTTTTTTCAATATTAATTTCCCTACTTTAAACAATTGCATTCTTCTCTAATTTTCCTAGACTTTTGCTTGACTTATATAAGGTCATGTATATTATGGGTTGGATTGGGTTCGGTGGGTTCTCAATTTTTAGATCCAATACGAAACTCATACACTATGAGTTTGCCTATTTTGAAACCAACCAATCCAATTACCCGAATCAATACGTATTGTGTAGCTTGGATTGGATTGAATTGTGAGTTGGATCAAAATGCACCCGTGGCCACCCCATTTTTTTTGGTGAGCACCTGTGCCCACCCCTACCACCCCGTACCTATAATAGTGTGTGTATAAGTCTACTATTTAATAAGCAAAATAACCACTACCAAAATTACTAAAATACCCATAAAGGAACAAATCGAAATATAACTTTCAGGGTAATTAGATAAATTACTGGGGAAAAAACATACTTTTTGCAAAAAAAGTCTGCCACATAGTGAAAAAAAGTCTGCTTGCAAAGTCACAATTGAAAGGACGCAGAGAGAGAGAAATGCAAAACAACAATGTTATTTGGACAAAAAAATTTTAGACAAAAATAGACAAAAATTAACTTACAATATCAATTAACCAAGTTTTTTTTGTCATTAAACAAGTGATCAATTAACCAAGTTTTTAATTAATCCTCAAAAATCGTGTGAAAAGCAGGTTGGTTAATTGTCTAAAAAACTTGGTTAATTAATGTTGTAAGTTAGTTTTTGTCTATTTTAACTGAAATTTTTGGCTATATAACATTATTGAATGCCGGCCAAAACAAAAAATAATGACCACTTATCAAAAAAATAATGACCAAAATGGAAAAGAAAAGCAAATGAAGACTGAGAAACAAAATAATGATGCATAGAGAGAGAAATGGAAAAAAAATAAAGAGAATGAAATTGTGTGAGAGAGGAAAGAGAGAGGAAAGAAGAGAGAATTTTTTTTTTTGGTCTGCACATGTGCCCACCCCGTACCTATAATAGTGTGTGTATAAGTCTACTATTTATTTTTTAATAAGCAAAATAACCACTACCAAAATTACCAAAATACCCATAAATGAACAAATTGAAATATAACTTTCAGGGTAATTAGATAAATTATTGGGGAAAAAACATACTTTTTGCAAAAAAAGTCTGCCACATAGTGAAAAAAAGTCTGCTTGCAAAGTCACAATTGAAAGGACGCAGAGAGAGAGAGAAATGCAAAACAACAATGTTATTTGGACAAAAAAAATTTAGACAAAAATAGACAAAAACTAACTTACAATATCAATTAACCAAGTTTTTTTGTCATTAAACAAGTGATCAATTAACCAAGTTTTTAATCAATGCCTCGAAATCGTGAAAAGTTATGGTTGGTTAATTGTCTAAAAACTTGGTTAATTAAGTATTTGTAAGTTAATTTTTGTCTATTTTAATCGAATTTTTTGCTACATAACATTATTGAATCCGCCACAAAACAAAAATAATGACCACTTATCCAAAAAAATAATGACCAAAATGGAAAAGAAAAGCAAATAAAGACTGAGAAACAAAATAAATGACGCATAGAGAGAGAAATGGAAAAAAATAAAGAGAATGAAATGGTGTGAGAGAGCAAAGAGAGAAAAAATATAAATCTACTATCTATATTTTATTACGTACTAATCTCAATGCACGCGTGCGATGCATGTGGGCGCTAGTAATAATTTGTATAATTACAAAAACTAAAACATAAGTCACAAACAAACAAACGATTACAACGATTATCATTTATAAGTATTCAAAACATGTTAGGAAAATTTGATTCTATGGTTAATCCTCCACCAAACTATGCACCTAATCTTCTTCTTCCATTGAGATGCCTCTCTTTCATTTATCCGGTTTTCTCTTGCTCCTTTGCATGTCCTTTTTTTCTTCCATCCGCCACATGTCGCAAACTATCTATGTAAAACAATTGTAAGTAGTGCATGTAAGCATGTGTTCTTCACTTCATGAAACATTTTGATGCATGTCAGCCACGTAAATGTCTTCCTCTTTTTTCCTTGCATGTCTTCTTCTTTTTGAGTCATCTTCGTTTTCTTGCATGCCCAACGCATGTCTTCCTTATCTTCCTTTTCCTGCATGTCTAACATGTGTCATTCTCTCTCTCTCTCTCTCTCTCTCTCTCTCTCTCTCTCTATATATATATATATATATATATATATGCATGTCTAACATGTGTCCTTCCTTCCCTTCACAACACATGTCTAACATGTGTCACTCCTTTTCTTGCATATCTAACATGTGTCATTCCTTCCCTCTCTCCTTTCTCTCTCTCTCTCTCTCTCTCTCCCAAATTTTAGGGGTATTTTCATCATTTCAGTTCAGCTACTCATTGCACGTCAAACACGTCCCACTTGAGGTGTCCCTCTTTCATTGGTCATGTTTTCTCTTGCTCCTTTGCATGTCCTTCTTTTTCTTCCATCCGTCACATGTCTCAAACTATCTATGTAAAGCACTTCTAAGTAGTGTACATGTTCTTCACTTCATGAAACATTTTGATGCATGTCAACGCGTGTTCTTTCTCTCTTTAGCAAACCCAAGTCATTTTGATGCACGACACATTTTGAAGCATGGTAAAAATATTTACCATTACAGGCTAATTTTAAAAATTATTATTCTACTTTTCTGTCTCAACATGAAAGTATTTTCTCTTTTTTTTTTTTTTAAGTTTGAACGAGAGACATTATATGTTATCGTTATGAAAAATTATGTTTTTATAACTTTGGTTTTCTATATGTATTTATTTTTTATATATTTTATATATTCGGCTAATTAATTTCTGACTTAGTTCATTCATATAAAAAATACGACGGTACCCGTAGATATGTACATTATAACGCTAGGTTTATTTATTCTGAATTTAAATCCTTCAAATTTGATGAGGTGGATTACGGTTAAAGGATATCGTGTCGTGGCAATAGGCTTCACACGTTTTTGGTGGATTTGTAGCCGCCTCGCACGTACTAATAGTAATGGCGTCACTTAACTTCACTCCATAAAAATATCATATCCACGTGCTTTCCTCTTTTTTCTTTCTTTTCTTTCTTCCCTAGTTCACACACTTTCCACTCCCTCCTCTTCTCTCCTTTCCTTTCCTCTCTTCAATTCCTCTTTCTCTCCAGAACGCGAGTCAATTCTGTTTCGCATAAATGCCAGGGAGAAAGAGAAGAAAGTTGAAATTGTAAGTCACTCTTCTGTCTATTCCAATTCTGAATTTTAATTCTTCATTCCCAATTTACTTTTTATTTTAATTAATTATGGTCAATTTGGTTTTCAATGTTGGATGATTTAGATCTCTGTATGGAATCGCGCCTTTTGTTTTGTTCCTGTCTTTTTATTTAGTCCGAACTCTGAATTTCGCGTAAAAAGCAGGTTTGTGAATTTGAATTAGACTAGTATATATGACATTGACTGAATTAGGGTTTATGGATCAAATCAGAGTCAGGTGTTTTACAATTTTTCAATATTTTTCTTTCTCGGAGATTGTGATACATGTTTTTCAATTTTAATTATCTACCATTGTATTTGATTTTAATCATCTGCAACAATTGCGCTTAATTTGAAAGAATAGTTGATGTGTGAATGTTTTTTTAGTTTCTTGCACTCTGTTTAAACCCACATCATCAATTTTTAAAGTCTTTCTAGTGATGATGGTATTATTGTTTTGTTTTACACAGCTTGAGTGGTTGTAGATATGAAATTGGTGTAGTGAACATATTTGTTGGGTTAAATGCTTGTTAAGGTCACAGAGTTCTAATCTGTTATACTCTTGCTTTTGCATCTTAAGCGCATTCCAGTGGATTTGTCAAACAGAACTCTCATATGTATCTATAATTATTTAGGTTAAGTGATACAATTGCACACAGCAGAAGAGAAGCAGTAGAAGTGAAAAATGAAAATTTGGAGCTGCAAACATGGTCTGATCTCCCTGCCGAACTCTTAGAATCAATCTTGTCCCGTTTAGCCCTAGACGACAATGTCCGTGCTTACGTGGTTTGCAAAAGTTGGCATTCTGTTGCCACTGCTGTGTCTGAGTGGTAAACCAATCACCATGGTTGATGTATTTTCCAAGATTTGGTGACTGGTATGAAGTCTATGACCCTGTGCAGCGTAAGACCTATTCCCTTGAGTTTCCGGAGTTGCGTGGAGCTAGAGTTTGTTATACAAAAGATGGTTGGTTACTGTTATACCGGCCAAGAACTGATCGAGTGTTCTTCTTTAATCCCTTTACTCGAGAGATTATCAAACTGCCAAGATTTGAGATGACATACCAGATAGTTGCCTTCTCATGTGCTCCAACGTCACCTGAATGTGTTCTGTTTACTGTTAAGCATGTTAGTCCTACTGTTGTCGCCATTAGCACATGTCACCCCGAGCAACTGAATGGACCACCGTTAATTACATAAACCGCTTGCCCTTTGTCAGTAGTATATGGAATAAGCTCGTGTTCTGTAATGGAGTCTTTTATTGTTTGAGTCTCACGGGTTGGCTTGGGGTTTTGATCCAATTGAACACACTTGGAATGTTCTGTCAGTACCTCCACCCAAATGCCCAGAGAATTTTTTTCGCCAAAAATTGGTGGAAGGGGAAATTTATGGCGGAGCAAGAGGGAGATGTAATAGTAATTTACACATGTTCTAGTGAAAACCCCATTATTTTTAAGTTAGATCAGACGTTAATGGAATGGGAAGAGATGAGTACACTAGATGGGGCAACCCTTTTTGCTAGTTTCTTGTCTTCTCATTCAAGGATTGAACTCCCTGGAATAATGAGGAACCGTATCTACTTCTCTAAAGTTCGTTTTTATGGAAAGCGTTGCATATCATTCTCTCTTGATGACTATAGATACTATCCTCGTAAGCAGTGGCATGACTGGGGAGAACAAGACCCTTTTGAAAGCATATGGATTGAACCACCAAAGGACTTCTCCGGGTTCACTTGAAGAATTTTAGTGAAACAAAAGAGCATTCAGTAATGTACAGAGGTATTTATTATCACCCAGTTTTTAACTTAGTTTTATAATTGTTGGATTTATGCTTCATACTAATGCATAATAAGCTAGTTTGTGGATGTGATTTTCTAGAAATTTTGTTTAGTTGAACTTTTCACCGACATTAGTATTTTTTATTATTATCTGACTATTGATGCTTGCTAACAAACTAATCCACGATGCACTCATTCTCATTCGTTCATTCATTCTCATCAATTTTAAGTTATAGGATTTACTTTTGATCCACTGAGGCTAAAACTTTTTGCACACTGTCATCTAATTATTTGTTGACATCACATTAAAATAGTTTGACTATGACAATAGGTATCTAAAAGTCAAAACTTTTCTACTGATATGTCATTAGATGGTTGAATAGATAATATAAAAACAATGACTTGAGCACCAAAATTAAGCTCTCCAGTTTCATTCAGTTCTAAACATAGTTATAATAGCAGCAAAGCGTGGCTGGACGATATTCTCCAGCTGTGGCGTTTCAAATTTTAAGGTGCGGCCATAACAAGCCGCAATCGCGGTCAATTAGTGGCGCTATTACACGCATCAAGGCAGGACCTCAAAAATGCAAAAACACCCTTCAAAAAGGACTTTTGCAGATGTGGGATCGGGGGTATTTCGGTGCCAAACAGACTTGAGAAACAAAAAAAATCTTAGTTCATGCTTTCTATCTCACCTTCAGACCTTCTGTTGCTATCTACTTGTGTGTTTTGCTCAAGTACTCTGAGTTTTTATTAGTGTACAAGTATATTAAGCAAAAAAGAAAAACAGGTCAGAAGGATTTTTGAGGCACAGAAATCTGACAATGACAATTGGCAAGGGACGATGAAAACTAGAAGGCATAAATTAAAGGTCATACAGCCCACCTAGAAACTTGGCAACCTAGTCCGCTTCCATACCTTGTCATATAACCAGAGCTAACTTATGATGTTTGACTGGACTAGAAAGCCGTTTGTGATTGCACCTTGACCTTTATCTTTCCTTCCTGATCTTACTTAAAACAGCTCAAGTGTACAAAGATTAAAACATGAACAAGCAATCCCAATTACTCAGTAAACCTTGTTAGGACCAAATGGTGCTGAACCTGGTTATGTAGCTGTTTGTCAAATATGGTTTTGAGTTCACTGTTCCAATCTTGTAATTGAGTTCCGATTTCCTGTTTTTACAGCTGAACTGGTTGACGGTTGACCCATTCTGTTTTGTTGTGTGTGTGTGTATTGTCATATCATATTTTAAATGAGTTGGAAAGTCAATCTATGAAACTCTGTTGGAATGAAGTATTTTCATTCAGCTGTCATAGTGCATTTATGTGGTTCTTATTCCAGGAATGAAATTTCAGATGCTGCAGTTTCAGAGTTCTTAGCTATCGCTCTCTGGGTTGTAGCAGTTCTATAATAAAGCTCATTTCGAAGTATGCCAAAGGCAGCATGATTTTCAGGCTGTATATAGGAGGCTACTAATATGTGAAGGACTCGGATCTGTTGGGGTAAGCCAAAGACTTGGCCCCTTGATTATGTTGTCTCTGCTGATCTTCAAGTTTCATGATTTTCCCCAAGACATAGTGATGTAGTGCTTATGCTGAACAATTGGAGTTTATACTAGGATTACTGATTATTGATATCTTATTTTGCGCATTTGATCTATAGATTTATTATATAGATGGATTTATTATATAGATGGATTCATCAGTCATTTTCTGTTTGGTTGGACTATCTGCCATTTCAATTTTAGCTGCCTAAAGCGAATCTTTTCGAAAGTATTCTTGGTGAAGCTGCTTTCTCTAAACATGCCACGACAGTGCTCATGCATTATTATGTCTTCACCGCAGCGTCTGTAAGGTTTGCCATTAAAAATGTGAGCTGGACAATCCAAGTTTTCCATACATGAGCGTTTTCCCTTAAAAAATTTATGAAAAAAAAATATGAAGAAACTCTTCTTTCCGGACCAATCTGCAGATTGAAACATATAATAATTGTGAGCTGTTGCATCTTTCGATTTTTGTAGGGGAGTTTTTCGATTTGAATTCGACCGTGCCCAAACCTAAATATGCAATCCGCTATTGAACTGTTGTTAAGCCACTAGTCGGTTTTCAACTCTCATCCCATCCCATAAGTTGAACGATAGGATTCAACGATGCTGCATTCTTTTGATTGCAATGCCTATATTCCGGCAGCTCTTGAGCTATATGAAAGAGACATTTGCTTTTCATTAACCCAAAGAAAGTTTAGAAGAAGAAGCATATGGTTACATTACACAACAACATGTAACAGATATAATTCAGTGCGATCCTCTTGATCTTAAAACTGAGTACTTAACCCGCACGACACAGCAACATAACAATAATCGAGACAGCAACCAGCAAAGTCCAAAACAACCCGCAACTCCCCTACAACAACACCAAGAAAACAAACAAAACAACTGATAGTTCCACTAAATAGAAATGGATTTAAACACTATGAATACATAGTGCTGGATTCCTCCACCAATCTAATAATGAACCAAGACCAAGACAAATTTTTAATGTTGTAAACCACCCCCAAAGCATCTCCCACTCTCCCTCAAAAAAGTACATTATTTCTTTCCAACCAGATACCCCAAGATAGCGCCACCCAAATCAAATACTTCCTCCTGTGAGATATTTTACCTGTCAAATTGCACGCATAATAATTTATGTGCTCCAACACCTCCAGCGAAGTAATGGGTTCAATCCCCTTCCAAGAACTCACAGTGTTTCAAATGCCTTGCGAAAAAGAACAATTGATAGTATCATATAGACTATATTGGTTTTTAATTTTTATTTATAATAATCTTGGTTGTACTTTAAGCTTATTCTTATTTACCTTTTCACTTCTATTTTGGGAGAATATCTATTACCTCTGTTTGCCTGAATAATTTGTCTCAAAAGATAGGGAATATGATTGTTCAAAGGGAAGTGTTTAATACTAGTAAATTGATAGATATGGAAATATGGCGCCGTGAACTCCCTCTCTCCCGCATTAAATCGACTAATTAAAAAAACGTACTTCTAAGGGAAGTGTTAATGAGACAATTCATATGAAGAAATTGGGCCAACACAATTTAATAAAAAAATCTACGTCTTCCATCACCGATTTCACTACAGCAATGTTTTGCGATCAATTTTCCAAAGAACCACAACACCATTTCCATTTCCTCCTCCACAAGCAGAATGCCAATCTCACTCTCATCATCATCTATTTTGCTAAACCCAAACCCAATCCCAAACCTCCGCCCTTTCCAATCCCGAACCAAATTCCGAACACAACACCACCATCATCATCTTCCGAAGCTAAGAATCCAAAGCTCTACCCAAACCACAAACACCTTACAGTTCCTCAAACCATACCTAGCGTCGCAATACAAACCTATCCTCTGCGGCTGGCTCTGCAGCGCTATATCAGTTTACTCACTCTCTAACCTTCTTTCTAAATTCTCCGCCATCACCACTGCGACCGCCATCGATGCCGCTCAGGGATTCGCGCTTGGGGGTTTGGTCTTAGCGCGGTTGATTGCAACTTATGCGCAGCATGCGCTTCTCTGGGAAGCTTCCCTCAACGCCGTATACAACATTCGCGCTCACGTTTTTGACCGTGTGCTTCAGAGGGAACTCGCTTATTTCGAAGCAAACGACGCCGTTTCCACCGGCGATATTGCTTATCGTATCACCGCTGAAGCTTCCGATCTTGCCGCTACCTTATATGCTCTTCTTAATGTGAGTAATTATTATTACAGTTCTTATTTCTTTCACAAACTTTATTGGTAAATAAAGGACTTTTTATGGTTTTTAATTTTTTTTTCTCTAATTATAGTATTTTTACCTTTTGTTCTTTTAACACGTGTGCAATTCATAGAATATTATTACTACAATTTTAAAAAATCATTATAGATTTCTAAAATAATTATTTTCTTGAAAATTGTTGAGCAAAAGAATATCTGTTTTGAGTAACTTTCAAATATGTTTTTAAAAAATTTGGAAGCAAACTTGTCCATTTCTAAAAATGGAAAATTTTCATATGATTCTTGAAAATTTCAAATTAATTTCTAGACATTAGAGTTTAGTCCTTAAGAAAAACTAATATAATCGGTACTTTTTAATTTTGAGGATTAAAATTAATTTTTTTTCCCTCAGCAATTAACTTGACCCACCATTAAATCTTTTTAGGGTCATATATAATGGTTTAACTATATATTTTATGTTTTCCTTCACAATTATGAGGTGTTGATATTTTTGTTTTTTTGATAAAAAAAAGTTGGCCCATGCAGGTCTCAAACCTGCGACCTTCGCGTTATTAGCACGACGCTCTAACCAACTGAGCTAATGGGCCAAGTTTGTTTAATTATTAATTCAACTATGGACAATGTGTTCGACCAAAAAAAATTATAGACTAGTGTTCCTGGTTGTGAGCAATGTGCGCCACTTTTCTGTATTATATTCGTGGTTTTGCTTGTCGGTTTCAGAACATTGCATTATAATTCCATTCTATGTGCATGAGCTTTCAGTTCATTTGCGTAGTCTCTTTATATCTTATTTTTTTTTTGGTATTAGTCACTTTATGAAATTGTTCTCTGATAAATGATAATTGGCCCTGGTTTCTGACAGACCATAGTACCCAGTACTCTGCAGTTGTCTGCAATGATAATGAAGATGTTGGCTATAAGTCCTGTCCTCTGTATGATCTCAGCTATGGTGAGCCTAGAGCACCTTTTGCATACTTGATTTTGCTTTCAACAAGGATAGATTTAATTTAATAATGCGTTATGTTTTTGCGTAATTGCAGGTTATTCCTTGCATGGTTTTAGTTGTTGCCCTTCTTGGTCAAGAACTTAAAAAGATATCTAAGCAATCACATATTAGCATTGCTGCTCTCTCAGCATATCTAAATGAGGTAACTTGAATGTCTAATGCTCCTTCTTCATTGTGCTTTCAAAAGAAATCTTGAAGGCTTGCATTGTTTGCACGGTTTTCTATTCCACCTTGTGTTCAATGCCATTTGTTTTTTTTTTAATAAAAATTAGATGCTGCCTGCAATTCTCTTTGTGAAAGCAAACAATGCAGAGTTGAGTGAGAGTGTCAGGTTTAAGAAACTGGCTCTAATGGACTATTCTGCAAAACTGAACAAGAAAAGGATGAAAGCAGTCATTCCTCAGGTTATACAAGCTATTTATTTTGGAGCTCTTTCCATGATTTGCGCCGGTTCAGTGGTGATTTCCAGAGGTTCATTTGATCGCTGTAGCTTGGTTTCATTCGTGACTTCATTGCTTTTCTTGATTGAGCCTATTCAGGTACTGTTATCATGGTTCATCTTTTTAGGAGCTGTCTTTGGTTATCAATCTGAAAATACATAGTCTCACAGGATGTAGGAAAAGCTTACAATGAATGGAGGCAAGGAGAACCAGCTGTTGAACGCATGTTTGCTATGACCAAATTCAAAAATAAGGTAAATGTATGATCCCATGCTTAAGGGTTCGTAGCCCCTTCCATTCAGACCAAGACATGGAGTTAGTATATGATATGTGATCTGCATGCTTGTTTAATTTTCTTCTTTTCATATTTGGACTGAACATTTTTGTTTGAACTTGAGAAGATTCTGATAATAAGAACATTTTCTAGAATGGTTGTTTAGCACATGGTATCAACTGTTCTGCTTTTTTTTTAATTTTTTTTTAATTTTCAGTCAAGGTGATTAATTGAAATGCAATAGTAGATTAATTTTCTTCTCAATAATAGGTGGTTGAGAAACCAGATGCTGTTCATTTGGATCATGTTACAGGGGACCTGAAATTCTGTGATGTCTCCTTTAAGTATAATGATGAGATGCCTCTTGTTTTAAATGGATTGAATCTTCACATTAGGACTGGAGAGATAGTTGCCATAGTGGGTCCATCTGGGGGAGGAAAAACTACACTAGTAAAACTGTTACTTCGGCTTTATGATCCTATATCTGGTGAGTCATTTAGAATTGAAGTGAATACTTAATTTTATCATGTAGAATATGTAGCTCAGCATGTGATGTGGATAATGACTTGTCAAATACTTTTCACTTATTAAACCAACTGGTTTTTCTTTTGCCCTCATCATCTTTCTTATCAATAGATTTTATATTTCTTCTTATGCCTGCAGGTTCTATACTGATTGATAACCAAAACATCCAGAACGTTCGGTTGCAGAGTTTAAGAAAACATGTCGGTGTTGTTTCTCAAGATATAGTAAGTGACTCGAGCCTTTGTATTCTTCTTTTTCATGTATACAGGATTGTACTTCAGTTCACGATACTCATAAGAATTTTAAATGTGCTTGTATTGCTAGGTTGAATTATTTTTACTATTAATTACAAGCTTTAGGGGCAGTTTGGCAGCTCTCATAATTGGTTTAAAACTGTTAGATAAACCAGACACATAAACTCAGGTTATCTTGTGACTAGTTTATATCGGAAAATTAGTTTGGTTAAAACTAATTGTTCTCAACAATATTTTTAAATTCAAGAGACTTGGATTAACTAGTTGTCCCTTCTCCCCACAATTTTGTCCATCCAGTAACTTCTCTTGAGATCTAATTGAAGGAGAAAAAAGGAATGAAGACAATTGGAAAAGGTTGGACTAGAAAAAAGCTAACTCTGAAAAAAAAAATTAATAACTGGTTTTCATCTCAAAATTGTTTTCCATAAGAACCAGTTTTCAAAAATTCAGGTAGTTTCCAAGTAACTTATACAAATTGGCCTCATTGCAACATCCCTTTAGTCTTTCTTTTTTCCTTCCCCTTGCATGTTTACCATAGAATCTTGTTTTGTTGTATCAAATGTTTGGTTTGCCTCTGTATTTGTTAATTCAGCTATTTTGGACATTCTTGATTGCGAGCAATAGCATGAATGGTTTTCTACTGGGAACTTATTTTTTATAAATATATACATTCTGCGTAATCCCCGTGGTTAGACCAGCAGTATTTAGTATTTACATCTATCTCAATATAATACTGATGTATAGTTGTATATACTCTAGACTCTTTTTTCAGGTACAGTTGCTGAAAACATTGGATATAGGGATCTGACAACAAAAATTGACATGGAGAGGGTGAAGCGTGTAGCTAAAACTGCTCATGCAGATGAGTTTATTAGAAAACTTCCAGAAGGATACAAAACCAATATTGGACCAAGGGGCTCAACTTTAAGTGGAGGCCAGAGACAAAGGTAAAATTTCGTTTTCAAACTTCATTCTGTTCTATAAGCCATGAATGAACAGCTAATTTTGTTATCTGTATTAAAGACCAAATTTCATGCATCGGATATTTATGAAACATCATTGATCTATGGTTCACATTTTTATCTGTGGCTTCCTTTCTCAAAATTACAGGTTGGCTATTGCAAGGGCTTTATATCAAAATTCTTCTATATTAGTTCTGGACGAGGCAACTTCTGCCTTAGACAGTAAATCTGAGCTACTAGTGAGACAAGCTGTGGAGCGTTTGATGGAAAATCGCACGGTAGGGAAACCAGCCTTTTCTGTCCTTGACATGGGACATTTTTTTTCCTTGAAAATCATTTTACAGCAGCTAGCTAGATATTTATTGTGCATGCTGTTTATCTCATTTCCCTTTTTTGGTGCATTCTTCCCATCTTCATAGGTGCTAGTGATCTCCCATCGCTTGGAAACAGTTATGATGGCTAACCGAATATTTCTTTTGGATAATGGGAAGCTGGAAGAGCTGCCACGATCGACTATGTTGAACGGTCACATGAATTCATTGCTATCATCTGGGCGTCTTGTTTGAATATTACTTGCTGTGACTGTGACCATATATTTTATGTCAATGGTTCTGTATACATATTTATTGTGAGGGTCATATATATTTACAGTCAGTTCCACAACAATGGACTCTCTTTCTCAGTGTGTGGGTGCGAATGTACATCCCCTTTCTCATATTTTTGGAGAATCTATTGTACATTCTTCTGTAATCATATATTAATTTTCAATAAAGAATCACACTCTTTTAATTTTATGCCCTCTTCTTCTTTCCATGGGTTTATGTTGTTCCTAGTTTAAGCGCAGATCCTCTGCTACTCGCAGAATGGTGTTGCGCCAACGAGAGACCGTCGATCTGAGAGCACTTCTCTCTGTCTAGATCTAGAGATAGCATTCTGAGTGCAGTAGAGGATCCAGATCCCCTCAGTTTCAGGCCCAAGAAGTTTCAATGCAGGCTACGATGCTGGCTGTCATAATCATTGGTAGGAATTGCTTGTTGGAAAGGAAAAATGAATCTAACATTTTGTTCCCAACTAAAAAAAGAGCCTAATTTTTTGTTACTTGAATTCAGATGTCAATCATCAGGTTGTATTGTGAAAAGCTTACATGATTATCATTTCATAAATACAAAAAGCATTTAGGATGATGGGGACTTATTTGAGAACCCAAAAACAGAAATCATGGGAACTAATTCATACAAAAAGAAAGAGAGCTGGCATTAGAACCAGCATAGACAGAATATCTATAAATCTCCTAATACCCTCGGATCTTGAAGAACGTGAGATCATTTCTCTCTTAATTTCTTGGTTATTGCAAATGCTGCTCCTACCACAGCCACAACTATGCCTGAAATTATAATGGCTGATTTTAGTTTTTCCAAGCTTTCCTTCTTTTCTCTTTCCTTCTTCTTCTGTTTGGCCTCAGCTTGTTCCTTCAATCAATCAAGCAAGTATATACATAACACCAGAAAATAAAAGGTATTAATTCTTCAAACAAGTTTCATAATTCTATCTAATAACATGTTTTAATATATATGCATTCTCTTGTTGTGAATGAAAATAAAAATATGCAGGTACCTTCATTTCCTTGGAGGCAGCAACCTCAGAAGAGACAGGATCAACTTCAACATGAGTATTTGTGCCAGGATTCAGCTCCCAGCAACATCTGCCGGTGGAAACGCTTCTGGGTTCAGAGGTGGGCTTGCCATTTTCTTCTAGCTTATTTTTAAGCAATGGTACACTAATACTCTTAGCCTTACGAGAGAAAAGAGAAGAGAAAATAAGAAATAACACAAAATATTATCAAGGATTCATGGTCAAATCAATGCAAAAGAAGTTGCTCCTTGTTAATTGACACGTGTCCGGTGTTTCAAATTTTGAGGTTGTTATAGCTTTGTGGTTCTTAACGATATTGCCTTCTTGTCTCAAACATGCGGATATGCTTGTTCAGTCTTGGCTGAACTTTCGGTACTACTACTAATGAAGTATAATTACTTTTCTACCCAAAAAAAAGCCTTATAAGCCTACTAGTAGAAATAAGTCTACTATTAAGAAATAAAAAGTCTTCATTGTGGATGCTCTTACATCCGACTCTATAGGATGAATAACATATTATTCATGTTTTGTAAACAATAATCAAACATAAGCCTTGCAAGTCATTTAATTCTTACCAATTAAACTAACTCAAAATTAGGATGTGAATACGTCAAGCAAACCGACAAGAGCGTATTGCCCAGCCTACTCGGACACAAACTGACATGATGCTTTTTGAAAATCCCATTTAGCCAAAACAGCCAAGCCACATGCCACCGAAAAAACCTTATAAGCTTACTAGACCGGCCTACTTAAGTAAACATAAATAATTTTCTATATAACTACTATTATCATATTAAATTTTGTACTTTGTGTTAAATGCAAATTTGCTTAGGGTTTCTGTTAATTTAAACATATTGACCTACATAAATTGTAAACATATTTAAATGTATTATTATGAAATTGAATTTAACTAGGATGTCATATAAAGATAATTCTTTAAATAATTTTGTAAGATTTCGAATGAGAACTTAATCTCATTTACCTATTAACTTGTTAGTCTGTTTACAAAAGCCTGCATCACTTAAAGGTCGTAGGCTTTCAAAAAAATATAGTGAATTTGCTTTTTTTGTCAAGCAGTGAAATAGGCCAGACTAGACCTTAAGAGTGGGCTTATTACAGGCCACCAAACAGACTCAGGCTCTGCAAAACTCAGCTCAGACCAGCCTATTCCCACCCCTACTTAAAATTGTGTAAAAAAACTTGGTTGTTTAGTCAAATGTGTATCATTTAGCTTTAGCTTAATTAGCTTTGTTGCGATTTTATACCAATTTTTTACACAAGACGATTTTATCCAAATATCTTAAACAATCTACAGTAGAGTTCCTCTCAATTGAAAACTTGAGTATTTGTTGTCAAAAGAGAAAAATTGAGACATGTCACTTATTTTTATTTTTTTCAATTAAGTATTAAATAAGTACTTGTTCCAATCTATTCTTTGGGCAGGAATTAGACCGAACACAAGGTTTAAGGGATTGATGTGATTCTTAGTAAAAAGCGATAAGAATTGAGTATAAAGTTCAAGAAATGAATTCTATATCCTTTTATTACCCTCTCAAAGTGAATTATATAGTACAAGACGAAATAAATGAGATTAAATGAGTATTTTGGCTATTATGGCCATTACAAGACAATGGGAGAAACATCGGGGATTGCCATAACTGCTTTGACTGTCATTATTGTCGATCATCCGAGCGGTTGGAGGAGGAAACCGGGTAGTTGGTTGACCGATCTAATGGATGAATATCTTCCCGTTTAGTCTAGCGATGTTCCGCCGAGCTCTGGGCGGTGATTGTTGCTACAGGATTTGCTTCAATCCATTTGGTAAAGCGATCGACCACCACTATTAGAACTTGCTTGAGCAGGCGGAGCGGGCGAGGATATCCACTCCCCAAATAGAGAATGGTTTGGTAGTACGATCGATTGCGATTTTAGGAGGCATTTAGGATGTTGGAGTGGTCTTGACACTTGTCATGTTTGCTTACGTACTCTATGGAGTCCTTTTTAATCGCCGACCAGTAGTATCTTGCTCGTACTATCTTGGAAGCCAAGGCTTGGCCGCCAACGTGGCTACCACATACCCTTTCGTGTATTTCTGCTATTACTTCTTTGTATCGACTGTATGGTATGCATCTAAGGAGGGTGCCGAGAATCCCCTCTTGTTGATCTCTAATCCGATCACAGTGTATTGGTTGGAACTCTTAATAAGCTTTTGCATTCCCATGCTTTCTAGCTGCAGTTGTTCGCCTTGTAGATATGCAAAGATGTAGGTCATCCAGCAATTGGGCTCTATTTCTGTTGAAAGAACTTGTATCTCGTTTATGCTTGGTTGTAGGATTGTTTCCTGTATCATCGAATTGTTGTTTTTCGGCTTCTTTATGATAGCCAGTTTCGCGAGGATGTCTGCCTTACTATTTTGTTCCCTAGGTGCATGAGTTAGTTCAAAAGTTGAACTTTAATCTTTGTACCTTTCCGCGATATTTGATTAGCATCTCGTCCTTGGGACTAAAGGCTCCTGTGACCTGTTCGATCACTAGTAGTGAATTGCTTTGGGTTTTTAGGTTGGGGACTCTCAGGTTGGCTGCCAGGGTTATCCTGACGAGTTTCATATTGAGCCAGATTTTTGTTGGCCTTCTAATTGAAATTAAGAGATTGTTCTAGGAGTATATTGTCTGGTCCTTCTAGAGATACACCAGCTCCACTACCTAGTAGGTTGGAAGGACCATCGACTAAAGAGCTCATGCGTTCTCGTTTTCCGACCGAGGTTCAACTACGAAGTCAGATAATGCTCGTGTTTTGATCGGCCCTCTTGGTTCAGATATGGATCATCATTGGGAGGAGGAAGTGAAGTTGTTGAGAGACACTTTATTTGATATAACACTTGTTCATGGTCTACCAGCTAGTTGGTGTTGGATATTAAAAACTAATAAATCCTTCTCAGTTCGTTCCTGTTACCAACATATATCAGAGCTTTGGCCAGAAGCTGCTAATAATCTGGATCTGGGCACGATTTCAGCTCCATGGAAATCAATAGCTCCTTCTCGAATTGTTATTTTTGGTTGGCGATTGTTTTCTGATGCTCTTCCAACTCGTCGCCATGTCATCAAACCCATTGAGGTTGTTGCTTGCCCGATATGTGGTCATGAAACGAAGCCCAACATTTCATGTTCCTACGATATGGCTGCGAGAGTGTGGAAAGAATTGGTCTTTAGATCGAGTTGCAGTGTCCTATTGCATCTAACACTGTTGATCATTTTCAGGCTTTTGGTGAAGTATTCGTCGGAAAGAAAGCTAACAAGGCAAGGTAAATCATTTGGTTAGCTATTTGTTGGAGTATTTGGGTTGCAAGGAATAGGGGGAAAACCACTGTTAGACTCCATTTTTTTTTTACAAAACACTGTTAGACTCCATTATATCTTATATTAAATGTATTTCCTGGAGTTAGTTTATTTACGGGGTAGGTAGACGGTCTAGTTACTCTGTTGCTTCTTGTTGGCATAATATCAAACTGTGTATAAACAATATGTAATTGCTCCCCGCACATCTAGTGCTCTTTTTCAATGAATCTTTATTCGAAGAAAAAAAAAAGGATGTATATAAAACATATAGTCTACTATCTATCTATAGCATTTACCTACTACTAAAATTATAATTTTATCATTTTTCAACTAAACAATCAAAGAATATTTAGGTAATTTCATTTTTTCAATCTCTCTCTCCACACATTTTCAAACTTTTTACAAAGCTTTAAATGATAGAGGGTTAGCGGGGTTATCAAATTGACGCGAATTGATGAACGTCGAGCACCGCCATCATTTTACTGTGGCGACACCACCTAATTCCTACGAGCCAAATCCCCGGCCGGTGAATCCAACGACGGCATGGAACTGTCGACTGAGGGAGCTATCAAAGCAAGGACAGTACCGAGAAGCCCTAAGCGTATACCGTCATATGCTCCGTTCCTCCTTCTTCCCCAACTCCTTCACCTTCCCTTTCCTCCTCAAATCCTGCGCCATCCTTTCCCTCCCCCTCACCGGATCCCAACTCCACGCCCATGTCATCCGAACTGGTTCCCAACCCGACCCGTATACCCGCTCCTCCCTCATTTCCATGTACTCCAAATGCTCTCTCCCTCACAACGCTCGCAAAATCTTTGACGAAACCGTAAACCTAAACCTTCCGATAATTTACAACTCCATGATTTCCGGTTACTCTAATAACTCCATGATTCTCGACGCCGTTAACGTCTTCCGTGAAATGCAACGTGAGGATCGCTTAGCGGTTAATTCCGTTACTATGCTTGGTTTAGTTTCAGGTTGCACGCTTCCTAACCACTTAACCATCGGTACTTGCCTGCACGGTTGTGCTATTACGTTGGGTTTCGATTCTGATTTGGCCGTTGCGAACAGTTTTCTTACTATGTATGTTAAGTGTGGTGAAGTTGAAATTGCGCGCAAACTGTTTGATGAAATGTCTGTTAAGAATTTGATAACGTGGAATGCTATGATTTCTGGTTATTCTCAAAATGGCCACGCTGGACACGTTTTAGAGCTTTACCGTGAAATGAAGAAGTTGAATGGGGTTAGTCCTGATGCTGTTACACTTCTTGGGGTTTTGTGTTCTTGTGCAAATCTTGGTGCACAAGGAACTGGTCGTGAGGTTGAAAGGGTAATAGAGCAATGTGGATTTCGTTCGAATCCGTTTTTAACCAATGCTTTGATTAATATGTATGCTAGGTGTGGGAATTTGACTCGTGCTCGTGCCATTTTCGACTGTGTTGATGAGAAGAACAAGAATGTTGTGTCGTGGACTGCTATTATAGGTGGGTATGGGATTCATGGAGAAGGTGAAATTGCGGTGAAGCTTTTCGATGAGATGGTTAGGTCTGGTGTGAGGCCGGATGGGACGGTTTTTGTGAGTGTTCTTTCGGCTTGTAGTCATGCTGGGTTGGCTGAAAAAGGGTTGGTGTATTTTGATGAGATGGAGAGGAAATATGGTTTGCGGCCTAGTCTTGCGCATTACTCTTGCTTGGTGGATCTTTTAGGTCGGGCGGGTAGGTTGAAGGAAGCTATGGATGTAATAGAGTCAATGAAGGTAAAACCTGATGGTGCTGTTTGGGGGGCACTTCTTGGTGCTTGCAAGATTCACAGAAATGTACAACTAGCAGAAGTGGCTTTTCAGCATGTCATTGAACTTGAACCTACAAATATTGGTTACTATGTTTTGTTGTCAAATATATATTCTGATGCTAAAAACTTAGAAGGGGTTTTGAGAGTTCGAGTCATGATGAGGATCGAAAGCTTAGAAAGGATCCGGGATGTAGCTATGTGGAATATAAAGGAAAAGTGCACCTTTTTTACTCTGGGGATAAAAGTCATCCCAAAAGTAAGGAAATTTATAGAATGTTGGATGAATTGGAAAATCTTGTGAAGGAGATTCATCAACCAGACGATAGGGGAAAAGTGAAGAACTGTTGATTTGTGCAGGGGTGCATAGTGAAAAATTGGCAGTTGCTTTTGGTCTCTTGAGCACCAAGTCTGGAACCGATATTACTATCATGAAAAACCTGAGAGTGTGTGGGGATTGTCATGTGTTCATTAAGTTGGTTAGTAAGATTGTCAATCGCCAATTTATTGTTAGAGATGCCACTCGTTTTCACCATTTCAGGAATGGAGTCTGTTCTTGTAAGGACTACTGGTAAAATCAGTGCGACACTATTTATGTAGCTTTGTATTTTCATGATCACAGTGATTTCCAACCCCACGAATTGTAGCTGTTGGTGAGTGAGGAGGACTAAAGAGTGATGGGAAATTATAGAGAACATGCATACACAGTCCTTTATTTAGAGAAAAACACCACTTTGATTTGAGTACTCTCAACTTGAGAAGGGAAGAAAAAGGTGCATGGATGGCATTCATCATTTGCTGACATTAAAAGAAGACGAAGAAAAGAGTCCGCTACTGCTTACCTGCATAAAAGACAATTAATGTTGTGTCTGCAGAGAGCTGGTTAAGATACTCAAGAAAACCAGGGTTCCGTTTTGTGACAATTTCTGTGAAAATCCTGTGGGGGAGAGAATTCATTCTGATAAGTTTTCTTATCCACATCATTCTTTTGAGAGCATCCTTCAAAGGAGAGAGGGTCAGGACTCAGGGTGGCCAACCTCCTAAATTGATATAACCTCTGTCCAAACCGTGATCCCAACGCATACTAGTGTAACAGTATTTTTACTACTAGTCGTGAGATTACATGTTTTATTATTCTCATGTAAATCGATTGAAGAAATTAGTTTATCAATCAAAAAATTAAGAAAACTAAAAATGCTGTTTGATTTAAAGGATATTTACGAGAACAGTTACAATTAATTTGAATTTGACTTATTTAATATAAAATCTCAAGATACATGTAGCAATATGAAAATCATACATAATTTTAGAAGAGAGAAAAATATGATTTGATAAGAATCAGGAATCAAATCTCAAATTTTATATACACAAGAGTGGATGTTATTTAATCATACAATTAAGAGTTACAGGGGCTAAATACGAGGAAATTTAGTAAAAAAATTTCATGATAGAAGGAGTCTCTAAGATAGCATGAAATGCAAAGAGTAAATTTCAAAACATCTTACTATAAGCAACAAGATGCCTAAATTATTTAAATAAAGTATAAAGATTTACAAGGATTGAATAAAAACGTTATTTCCAGAAAAGTGTAACTACCGCCGAGGCAGTACATAATGCTTCAAAGTTTCAGTAGATATCAGTATCTCAGGCAACAAGAAAAAATGGACCTCTAAAATAAATTAGAACACTGATTCCAAAATGTTAAGCTGTTGGCAAAACTTCCCTTTTATTACAGAATCACTAATCAACACACCAACAATTTAGTCAAGCCACCAATCACTACTGCATTGTCAGTTCCTGAAATACATTCATCTTCAACAAATGGGATTGTTTTCCGTAGGGTCAGATTTACTGGAACACTCCCTTCGCCTGCAAACAACAAACATGAACGAGACTGCACCAGTTGCTCAAACTCATAATTATGTTATTCACACAATTGTTGGAGCCACAAATGACCACAACAACTATCACTGTATTTAGTTATATCAGAAAATAGTTTAGCATGCAACATGTGCAATTATACAAGTTGTGCAACTAGCATTAATGCATCACACTATTAACAACAAAAAATAAGACTTACTACCTCCATTGATACTGTCTTGTCCTATGCAAACAGCAGCATAATGAGAACCAAATAACTCTAGAAGCACAAAATGCCAATTGCTTGAGGGATTCTTCAGGCCATCAGAAGGCTCAACACTAATGTCAGATCCCTGTTAGCAAAGTAAAATGCTAAAGTAAGACAACCAATAATTCACATGCTAACATCTAATATGGCAGTACTAAAGCAATTATCCGTACACTGTATTGTAATTTCTTCTGGAATATTGGCAAATATGTCTTGGTTCATACCCATATGACAGAAATTGACTCCAATAATTAAGTGGCATATAATATCTAACGAACTTTGCAGGAGGCATACCTTAGAAATCACATCAGGTGGAACATGGATGCCTCCTTTTATATGGTCTCTTAGTCGAACAGTAAAAGTCTTAAACGGTGATGCTGAGAAGCCCTTTCCTAGTGCTTTCACATATGCCTCCTATAAATGGGAAATGCTTCTGTAAGTAGCAGCTGAATAACAGCAACAAACAGGTTGAGATTTCAACCTACAAACGAGGTTATGCGAACTCACCACATTATGCGTATAATTACCATAAAACAGAAGAGTATCAAAGGAAATGGATATTCATGCATACTATACATCTTGAATACTTTTCACAAAAAGAAGGAAATCGCCCATAAATCAAAATTAGAAAAAGTTGTTTTATGTATCTTCTGTGGGAAAGTTATAAAGACTATAGTTAACAAAGAAAAGCACGGCAAACATTTACACACCTTTAAAATGTTTTTGCTACTTAGCGTCTTTGCCCATTGAGAAGTTTAAACTTTAAATTACATCTTTTATGGTTTTACCTGAGCATCAATTAATGTAAACAAATGTTTCCCAAATAATTTCAGTATCATAATTCTTAACAATATGGAAATGTAATTTCAATATCTTCAAAGCAAGCATAAGTAGAACTTTTCCACTTGCTGTTCCCCATTTTGTTTCAAAAAATAGCGATGCTCAACGAAAAAAACTTGGTATGAGGCTAAACAAAGAAGTAAGATTCAAATTTTCTCAAGAAAATAGTCCAGAGTCCGCATATGTTTGTCACCCGACTCTTAACTAAGTAGTAAGACAATAAACCCACCAGTAATACAGTAGCGATAGTCAATAATGCAACAATGTGACTAACCTTCAGAGTCCATAATTTTATGAACTCCTGACGCTGAAGCTCGGGGTCTACAATGTGAGTCAACATTTCTATTTCATAGGGAGAAAAGTATCGACGTGCAAAGGCTAAAATGTCATTTTTTAACCTTCTTTGCTTCTCTTCCACATCGATACCAATCTACAATTAGAACACAGGTTAAATATGTATAAAGCCAATAGTCTTCAGCACAAAAAAAAAAGACAATAAAATAAATCAGTCTTAAAACTAGAACAGAATAAAATGACCAAATAAATAATGAACATATAGCAAAATACTAAATACATACGGGAGAGCCCACAGAAACTCCACATGCTATCAAAGATGAAGTGTGAGAGATATTAAAATGCAGTGGTGGTAGGCTCCTATCATCTGCATACTGCCAGTCCACCTATTCAAACATGCTACTAAAAACATTTTAGTGTTTACTAGAAAACCCAATGAACAATGTATGTCAATGAAACTGGAAGAAAGTGCAATCACACAAATGTTACAGGTAATAAATCAACAATAGAAAAACACACCTCAGGCTTCCCATAACTGTTCGTTCTAAACTTCAAGGATTTTGGATCAATCTGGTAATTTGTCTGGTCTAGCAGTAAACAATATTGTTTAGATACATGATCTCTGTCATGATATAGAAAGCTCAAAACCAAATAAAGCAAGCAAAGGAAGGATATACTACTCTCTGGTTCTATTTATAGGAGAAAAATGTTGTTTTAGGTTCATTGAATAACTGATGTATCTGGTCTAATATACAAACCAGATACATCAATTTTTCAATGAACCTAAGTCCGCATTTTTCTCTTATAAATAGAACTAGGGTGAGTATAAATTATGGATGTAACCATGACAGATAGTTCCGTACAAATAATGATCCACCATACATGCACGCTATAAGTCTACTACTAAGTGAAACTTAACCGCATTATGTTAACAATTGTAAAGGTTAAGAGTTGCATAATGCAGTTGATTACAGAAGAAATGGGAAACGATGTCAACAGTTGCGAGTATGATCCTCAAAGTTTCCACTGAGGTACCAGATAATTGTATGGATTTTGCATCATATTTACAGATATTAAGAGGGCGAGAGGAACCAATTGTGGCCATATATATATATATATGACTTGTAAATTTCACAGAAATTTGAAAAATGTCAGAAATGGTACGCAAATGAGCTTCAAAGAGAAAAAAGAGAACAAGAAAAAAGAAGAAATTGAGTATCAAGGCTTTAAAACTTACATCTTGCTAATGTAGTACGAACTAATGCACGAGATAGGAGTGCTCTTTTCTTTAACTCCTCCCCACGCATGCGAAGTATATTTTCTTTCTCACAAGGTGATAGTATTTCAAAATATTGGTTCAATAAGTTTGTGCCCTTTACCTCATCAGGCAAAACATACCAAAAATGAGCTTCCCTACATTCCAACATAAAAGATAGTCGGTACCTAATATATCAAGTAACATTTTGGAAGATGCATAACCGACACAAGATTTTACTTCAAAACAGAAATGGCATCCACAACATTAACAGCAAATTTATCTATATTAAAAACAGTGTACATGTTCAAATAGCACACAACATAAATTAGAGCTTTTTTTTTTGCAGAACATATAACATAATAGTTAAATACCCAACGTTCTCATACTTTTGTGTTGGAAGTTGCACAGGAGACAAGGAGGGGGATGCAGAGATGAAATTCCTTCCAAAGCAATACATGTTCATCGTTAGCCGTGGTTTGTTGTAATGCATCGAACTCATGCATACTCTGGACCAACCATGCCTAATATTGTCTTTAAATCAGTCCCTCACACCGGAAACATCATGTGAAACATTGAAATAATGCAGAGATGACAGAATGAGTATATGGAACCAGAAAACAAATAAATCAAACATGTGAGTAATTCAAAAATAGATTGCAATTGAACCAAGATAGATAGATGTGTTTCTCAATTTGCGCCCATTTTACACTTCCACACATGAAGTAATCATCAACAGGAAACACTAAAACAGTGTGATTCAGACCATCCAAGCATCTCAATACAAGCAGCTCAAAGGCTGGTTTGGAAGAACCGAATGAAGATGCTTATATAATTTGAAAGAGGGAAATTTAGACTGTGAAGCCGAGACAGACAAAAGAATCCATCTGTAATGAATGTTGCGAATTTTTTAGGATTTAGAAAGAATGAAATTTTGGGTATACACAACCTCAACCAGAATTTTGGTTAAATTAACTACCATTTTAAATCCAAAATAAAAATTATTTGACGCTCGAAGTAAAACCTAAGTACCAATATTAAGCAATTACTCTTTACTTCCAACATTTTCATGTCGGACTTGGGCTAGAGGTCCAAATATTAAAAGAAAAATATACCAAAGTCAAGCAAATTACAAATAAGAAGCGATTAAAACAATATCTAAGATACTTTGAGGCACGTAAAACAAGCCACTTCAAGTCTTCATTGACAATATGCATTCACATATTTTCTAAGCCGTCAGTTTTGTTTTCCTCACCACTAACAACTAAGACCGAGCCTATGACGTACAATGATACAACAAAATACTCACCAAAACCAATTAAATACCATATCAAATAAGAACCACCGATAGCAGAAACTACATTAAGAATAAATGATTTTGTTGGGCAACAACAGAGATCAAAATTTCAACCTAAACATTATTATTACAGGTAATTTGGATAGGCACAAGCACTTAGAGCTCAAAGCAAATAACACATTAAACTTGCAGGTCAATTTAAAAATCTTTGTTGGGAAAGGATTCAAAGTTCGACTCAAAATATGTTCCTTGTAGTAAACATAGACAGCCATGAGATGACAAGGAGTAATAAAGATACCATGACCAGTGGCGGATCTAGGACCCAGGATCGAGTACAAATAACATATAAATAAAATTTTATTATATTTAAATAAATAAATTACACAACTACATGATACCTTATTTTTCAGAAGCAGGTCTGGTTTAGCTTTACTAGCTTTAAATGAAACATTCACGGTACCATCACCAAGACTCACTAGCTTTAAGAATTAATTAGCATACATTGTTACCAACAAAGTATCTTTCATATGTTAAATTTTACAGTATTGGTCACTATATTTGCAGATCCTACCTAGTGGAAAAAAGAAGACATCAAAGTAATTTGTGAGGTCAACTTGGAATCAAAGTAATTTGTGAGGTCAACTTGGAAAGCGCCCGTACACCATTCCTGTCACTATAAGAAAATATGCTAATATTGCAAGCAAAATTCACTTAAAGCATGGTGAAGTTATAAACACTGATCCAATATATGGAGTGATAGTCAACATGTTAAGCCACAGCAAGTTGCTGACTTTTTATTTAGTTCTAAGTGAAAGTCCATATTATAGAGGAATAAGCATACTGGTCAAATGGAAGATCGGAACATTTCCAATTTGAATCTATCACAGCATGATGATGAATGCGGCATTCCTCTATCAATGACATATCAATAATGCAAAATAAAACGGAGACATATAAGATGAACACAGAAAAACAACACAGGGAAACCCAGCTGAACAAATAATATATCCAATATCAACACAGAACAACAACATAATTTATCCATTATCAACACAGAACAACAACACATGGAAAATAAATTTGATTACAGAACAACAACGAGGGAAATTTGGAGTTATGTTCAGAACAACAATTACGAACCCATTGATTCTGAGTTACAGAATTGGGGGAAATCAATTAAGGTTTGAGGAGATTCATCACAGCCACAGCACAGGAAGATCAATTAGAGAAATTCGAATTTGGGAGAAAATACATTAGGAAAATACCAAAGCATAAGAAATCAATGGCAGATTCACAGAGGGTGGATCATTTGAGGCGTCGCGCGGGGAAGAGGAAGCACAAGGACAGGGAGGATCGGTGGTGGCGTCGAGCTCGAGAACCGATCATTCACGGCGGTCGCGAGGCGGCGGATGGAGGAAATCAGTGGCGCTGCTCAGTGAATGTGTTGTTTAAGAGAGAGAGAGAGAGAGAGAGAGAGAGAGAGAGAGAAATGTCACGGGACGGAGAAACTCGGGAGGGAGAAAATGTGAGTGATCGTGTGTGTGGGTGGTGCACCGTAGCTTGTACGGTACAAAATTAGGGGTTTGCAGGCAAAATTTATTTTTCATGAAGTGCAAAATTATTTTTGGGTTAAATATGTTTTTAGTCACTATAAATATAGTGAATTTTGTTTTTAATTCATAAAATTTTTGAAAGACTTTTTTGATCTCTATATTATATTTGTTGTTTGTATTTTTAGTCCCTACTATTAGTTTTCATTAACGGTGCTGATGTGACGTTCGTTATGTGACAATTTTTTATGTGTTGGCAGCCACATGTGTTTGCCATGTCATCAACTTAATACACATAACTTCATGCTGGAAATAAAAAACAAATTAAGAAACAAAAATAAAAAAATATTTTGCTCAATCCAGATATTCATTCCAACGAACCCAGAAGATTCAATCCAGCGAATCAAATCAACCAATCCCTCATGAATCTCCTCACTCTTGTCTGATACACTCCCAAATCAACTAATCCCCCATCTACAACAACGTGCTTCATCCTCATCCCCTGAAAAATACAAACAACCTGAAAGCTTGCTTCCACCTTTTTAATTATAGCAACTCCTTCCCTTTCCTTTTGGATCACACACCACACTGAACAAAATAAAATTGAAGATCTCTTCTCTATCTTTCTTCACACTTTTTTCTTCATTCTTCTTCTTCTTTCTATATGTCTTGTGCACCGAACTGAGTTTCAGGAATGGTGGTACAAGCAAAGAGAATGAAGGAGAAATTAAGAAACCTTCTCCAGAACGATGAAGAAGAAAGATTTTCTGATTTTTAGTTTGTATTTTTTATAGTTGTTTCTTAATTTGTTTTTTATATCCAGCATGTGGTTATGTGTATTAAGTTGATGACATGGCAATGACATGTGGCTGCCAACGCATAAAAAATTGCCACATAACTAACGCCACATCAGCGCGGTTAGTGAATTAAAAATGCAAACGGCAAATAATATAGGAACCAAAAGTTCCCAAAAATTTAGAGGACTAAAACTAAAATTCACTATATTTATAGGACAAAAACATATTTAACCCATTATTTTTTATAGTGGATGCAGTATTGTTATTTATTTTTGACAAAAATACACTTTTGGTCCTTTATGTTTATCTAAAAATCTAATTTGGTCCTTTATATTTTTTCAGTTTGGTTTTTTATGTTTCAAATTATGACCAAGTAACTCTTTTATTAATGTGTAAACCCTCAATTTGGCCGCTCTCTCATATTTAGTACTTAAATTATAAAAATTTAATAAATAGTCTGTAAACTATTTATGAGTCATTGATTTGGAAAGTAATTGAGTGACTAAATTGATGGATATAGAATAGTTTAGGAATATTAATTATATTTTTATAGTTTAAAGCTAAAAGAGGAGAGAGTGTGATAGTTTAGAACTCAAATTGAGGGTTTACTCTTTATTAACTTTCCTAGCCCTTCATGTTTATAGCGGATGCATTGATAGCGAGATAAGTTTAGCATATAACAGATAAAATTTAAAACATATAGCGAGATGAACCGATAGCGGATAAATTAAATGGATTGAATTTTAAGTGTTTGCTAAAATTAGCAGTTGAACTAGCTTATAAATATAAAAGGACATAAATGAACATTTGTAATTAATGCTTGAATATGAGAGAGAATAATCATTTAATGGTGGATAAATGAGAAATTTAATAAAAATAAGTGGTAGAAAAAATGAAACACTATAAGCGATAAGCTCAAACTCTACTTAAAATAGCGTTTCAAAAATTGCTATAAACTTGTCTTACCAAACAATTACGACGAACTTATCCACTATAAGCTAACGGTTTAGTTTTGTCAAACAGAGCCTCAGAGTAACTCCAATGCTTATCGCTTATGAGATTGCTTAAGGTGTGCAACTTAAGAATAGGAAAAACCATCATTGGAAGTTGCATACGTGTAACTGTTGCTAGCTTTTCATGAAATATAAAAATAATATAATAACATTAATATTAATAATAATATAAATGTGGATTATTTACAGATTGTTTATTTCTCTACCATTAGTGTAAAAAGTAAATAAATTGCTTAACCATTATGTGACACTATGATCCCACTTTAATATGCAACTAGCTACTCACGCCGCGATGCGATGCACTAGTATTGGTGGGTAAATAGTTAGATTATGCAAGAGTTAAAATCACAAGTCAATAGATAGTTAGATGATGTTAGAGCTAAGGTAAGAGAAAATAAGAACAACAAAAGAATAAATGAAGGTAGAATTAGAAGTCAAGTTAGTAATGAAGTAAATAGGTAGATGATGCAAGAGTTAAAAACACAAGTCAATATATAGTTAGATTATGCAAGAGTGAAAATCACAAGTGAATAAATAGTTAGATTATGTTAGAATTAAGACAGGAGACAATAAGAGCAACAAAAGAAGAAATTAAGTTAGAAGTTAAGTTAGTAATGAATTAAATAGTTAGATGATACAAGAGGTAAAATCACAAGTCAATATATAGTTAGATCAAGTTAGAGTTAAGGTAGGAGACAATAAAAACAACAAAAGGAAAAATATAGTTAGAAAACGATAATAATTTTATAGTTGTGTTTTTATTAATATTTGTATCAATTCAATCCAAAAATAAATAAATTAGTTTATGCCATAGCTACTTTTTTATTTACGGCACTTTAATACTATTGGGCCAAGCCCATTATTATCAACTAAAACCCTAATTTTAGAAAGAAGCCTAACCCTTGACCAAAAAAAAAAAAGAAAGAAGCCTAACCTAATGTGATTGAGCGCCGCTTTCCCTCTCGACTCTTTCTACTCCCTTCTTCTCTCATCCCTCTGCCCATTGTTTCTACTCTTTTCTTCTCTCATCTCTGTCTTATTCTCTTATGGAGTGGCAGTTCGCACAAAAATGGAGATTGGAGGTTGCATGTTTCACGCATTTCAAGATTAAAATGCGAATGGGTTTCAATCGGGTCAAGGATCTGACCCGCAAAGAAGACATCCATGCGACATCTTACAGGATCGCCGGAATCGCCTCGATTCCACGATTTCACGGCCTTCCTCGTCGCGCCGACCGCGCCGCCTCATCTGGCGATTTCTCTTCTGCGTTACCACGGTGACCTATTTAGAATGCGTAACAGCGGACAATCACGATCTGTCGCGCGCTTTTGACAACCATGCTCGCAACCTCCATTTCTCCCTCGCTCTTTCTTTCTTCTTCTCTTTATTTTTGCCATTGTTTCTTCTCTCACTCCCTTGCAGCTATTATGGATTTCAATCCCATTATACCCACATGTATTTGCCTCTGTGTATAATGAAATGTGGTGTGATGAGCAGAGAAGGGAAAAACAAGACAAGAATTTGGAATTTTTTTTTTGGAAAAAGAGACAAAAAGGTGAGAAGGAGTTTGTCCTTGATGAGAGAAAGAAAGAGAAGAAGAATCAGAGAGATAGAAGAAAAGTGAGGAAGAAATGGAGAGTGGAGGAAAAACGAGAAGAAGAGAGAAGAAAGGGAAAGAAAATGACAGGGAAAGAGTGAAACGTGTTTCACTTGTCTTTGAGAGAAAGAGAAAAACAAATAAACTCCGACTTGACAAAATTACCCCCGAAAACCATATAAGTAACAACCACTTAAAACGCGCCACATAGGATGGTGCAAGTTTGGCGCTATTTCCAGCACCAAACTGCTTAGGATGTAAAGGAAAGATTAAAAGTGAGTGGCTTATTTTTCTCCCATTGAAAATGCTCTTATACTTAAGAATAAGAAAGAAAAAAACCTCCAAAAGTTATGGAGTTGGAATTAGTATTTGATGGTGGATTATCGATTAAGAAAGCAGTTGACTTATAATAATGTGCTCCACACAAGACATTTCCATACCAAACAAACACCATGACATGAAAAGGAAAACTAATGCAATAGTCAAAATGTACATTGGTCAACTCTGTACGGGTGTCACAATTCTCTTTCTCATTGTCAACGAATTTAGGACCCTTCCTTGATTGTGGGGCTATAAACCAATGATGGTCCACAACACAACACAATTTTTTTTTCAATAATGCAGTATTTCATTGAAATCGGGTAAAGTATAGAAAAGCGGAAAGTCCAAACATTCTTCGTATTTGAAGGCCCAACCTGGTCCCGGACAAAGTATAGAAACACAACACAACCTTAATGCGTGGTTCGGTGTCTTGTGTTACACTTACACCACCAACATTTTCCAATGTCCATGGCCCGGCCCACCCCACCTTTGTGTGTGTCTGTCACCATTCACCAATGGTCTTATTGTTTCCTGCTAATTACCGAACTAGAGGGACAATTTCCTTTCCTTTAATTTAACATTTTTTAAGGCTTTTATTAAACAATTAGATAGGCGGCCAATAAAGATTCTTTCAGTTGGTAAAGAGTTGACTCATTTCCTACAAGAGCGCGGGTTCAGCTCCCCCTGCAGTGTGAGGACCTTTTTGGTGGGTGATCTGTAAGTATTTATGTAAGCGTTCAAAGAGCTTTGAGGTCTGCCCTGACCCTGGTGAGCCTCCGAAACTCAATTCACCAAAAATTTAACTACCTAAAAAAACAATTAGATAACCTATGTTGGTTTTAATCCACTGTCCTTATTTTATGTTTCAGTTTGATCCCTCTTGTATTTTTTTGATTTGAAATAGTATCTTATTTATATAAGCTATATAAATGTGGTCACTCTTTTATTCAAACATGATCTATTATTATTTTACAAAGTTTATATCAACTAGCCGTTTTTTCCATAATGGTTTGTGTTCCGGAGTGGGCTCAAGGCCCAGTACAGTTTAATAGGCCCAACACGGCCCAACTTGGCGTGCTCCACAAGATATGGCCAGAGCGCCTGTGCCACTATAAAAGCAGCACAAATCCCGAGAATCGTGCGTTTTTCCTACCTTGTGAATCTGCGCCGAGAGCACACCACCGACTTGAAGCGTCGGTGTCATTGCAGTACCACCACGCGCGCGCGCCAAGACCCCGGTTCCACCCAGTCCTCAACGACCGAGTTAGGTCCTCAACATCCGGCCGAGTCCTTCCTCAACGTCCATGCGAGTCCTTCCTCACAGTCCTTCCACCCGGCCCGAGTCCTTCCGTGCGGCCAAGACCCTCGGTTCCAGCCCAGTCCTCAACGACCCAGTCCTCAATGACCCGTGTCCTTCTATCGGTCAAGGTACGATCAATTAAGACCCCAGTTCCAGCCAGTCCTCTACGACCCAGTCCTCAATGACCCGTGTCCTTCTATTGGTCAAGGTACGATCAATTAAGACCCCAGTTTCCGGCCCAGTCCTCTACGACCCAGTCCTCAATGACCCGTGTCCTTCTATCGGTCAAGTACGATCAATTGGCGACCACGATGGGAGGCCCGGCGCTATCCTACTTCAACTATGGCTAGACGCGGAAGACCGCCCCGACATCATTACAACTATGCTTGTTGAGCGACCTAAGATGTTGGACGACACAAAGTGGGGCGTCCAAAGCCGGTCGCCCGTGAGCGACCCAAAAGGTCTGTCGATGCGGAGACCATAACTTCGTTCACGCTTCATCCGATGGGGCGTGTGAGCATGCGTTGGAAAGCCGAGAAGTAGATCTACAGCTTTCATGTTGAAGTCAAAATCCAATTCGGGCGTCTTCCACCCGTTTCTGCTCGCCCAAAGTGGGGCGTCCAAAAGCTGGTCGCCCGTGAGCGACCCAAAAGGTCTGTCCATGACGGAGACCATAACTTCGCCCACGTTCATCCGATGGGGCGTGTGAGCATGCGTTGGAAAGCTGAGAAGCGAGTGCTACAGCTTTCATGTTAAACTCCAAGTTATATTCAGAAGTTCTACACCCTTTCGGTCATCCAATTAGGGCGCCCGGCTTACAAACGAAGAACGTAGGCCCCGGCGGTTACAACGAGCGCCATCGAAATGGCCCAAGGGTCGAAGGACCCACAAACATGTAGGCCCCGAGGTCTACAAATCGAGCGCCATCGAAATGGCCCAAGGGTCGAAGGACCCACCAACAAGTGTAGGCCCCGAAGCGGTTACAATGAGTGCCATCGAAATGGCCCGAGTCAAAAGGACCCACAAAACAGCAGTAGCCCCGAGCGGTCTACAATCGAGTGCCATCGAAATGGCCCAAGGGTCGAAGGACCCACAAACGAGTAGGCCCGAGCGCGGTCTACATCGAGTGCCACCGAGTTGGCACAACCATCGCTGTCATCGAATGACCAGAGGTCGAGCAATGACCCAATAACGAGCATTGATCGCCGAACACGGCGGAAGAGACCGACTACAACGAGCACATGCACTCGCTGGCAGCGACCACACCTCGGCGGTGGGCAACGTCCACACCTCGGCGATGCGCGGCGACCACCCGCCTACTTAGCGTGGTAGCAACCCACACACTTCAAGAGATGGAGACCGATTGCGCAATGCAACCCGGCGCTACAACACGACACGGGCGCGGTTCAAGCCTCAACTCGCGCGGGCGACCTAGGCTTGGGGGCAATCTGCTTCGGAGTGGGCTCAAGGCCCAGATCACGATTTAATAGGCCCAACACGGCCCAACTTGGCGTGCTCCACAAGATATGGCGAGCGCTGTGCCACTATATAAAAGCGGCACACAAATCCCGAGAATCGTGTGCGTTTTCCTACCTTGTGAATCCCGCCGAGAGCACACACCACCGACTTGAAAGTCGGAGTGTCATTGCGGTACCACCCGCGCGTGCGGCCAAGACCCCGGTTCGGCCAGTCCTCAACGGCCGAGTTAGGTCCTCAACATCCGTGCCAGTCCTTCCTCAACGTCCATGCCAGTCCTTCCTCACAGTGTCCTTCCACCCGGGCGAGTCCTTCCGTGCGGCCAAGACCCTGGTTCCACCAGTCCTCAACGACCCAGTCCTCAATGACCCAGTCCTTCTATTGGTCAAGGTACGATCAATTAAGACCCTCGGTTCCAAACCGGGTCCTACGACCAGTCTCGATGACCCGGTCCTTACGGTGGTCAGTCAGTCACGATCGATTAAGACCACGCAGTTTCGGCCGGGTCCTCTCGACCAGTCTCACGACCCGAGTCGCCGATTGGTCAAGTGCGATCAATTGATCGCCAATTGATCGTACCTTGACCAATAGAAGGACTCGGGTCATCGAGACCCGGGTCGTAGAGACTCGGCCGAAACTGTGGGTCTTAATCGATCGTACTCACCAATGTAAGGACCCGCATGGACGCTGAGGAAGGACTGGCTCGGATGTTGAGGACCTAACTTTGCCGTTGAGGACTGGCCGAACCTGAAGTCTTGGCCGCGACGCGGTGGTACTGCAATGACACTCCGACGCCAAGTCGCGGTGTGTGCTCTCGGCGAGATTCACAAGGTAGGAAAACGTGCACGATTCTCGGGATTTGTGCTTTGCTTTTATAGTAGCACAGCGCTCTGCCATATCTTGTGGAGCACGCCAAGTTGGGCCGTGTTGGGCCTATTAAATCTTGATCGCCTTGAGCCCACTCCGAACAGCTTTTTGTAAAAAATGCAGACCACATTTGTATAAATTTTGTAAAACAAGAGATCAGTTCGTAATATAAATTAAAAGAGGGACCACATTGCCAACGAGTATTGACTTAGTTTTGTAAGGAGTTGACTCATTTCCCGCAAAGTGAGTCCCGGAGACCAACTCATCTGAACTTTTAAAGAGCTGATATAAAAGAGGGATCACATTTATATATCTTTTACAATGAGATTTAATCATTTAAAATAAAATAAGAATTAAACTACTAAAATTCAAAATAAATGTATGACATCAAATGTATAATTTAACCTCTCTTTTTTTTCAATACTTTTCAGCTCCCTTACTTTTTTTATCTCAAGTAGGTAGTTCAGTTGGCGAGCTACCGAATGAGCACACCAAATGAGTGCACGAAAGAGGTTTCGAGTTCAAATCCCAGAAACTAATAATCCCCCCTCCCACTAACATTGCTAATAAAAAAAGCTCCCTTGCTTTTCCTTTCCCCTTTGATCATTATGACTTATGAGCAATGTTATTAAAGCCGGACCGGTCATCGTGTCGGTCAAGGCACTGGTTCACTGGTCGGACCGGTCGGTCATTGGTCGGCCCGCATGAGCTGGACACTTTTAAAAAGTACTAAAAATAGATATGATATGTATAAATTTATAACTTAAAAATCTGGAAAAAAAAAATCTCACCACAAAATGAACACAAGTCTTCAATTTTCAAAACCCTACTCTACCGATCGGTCGGACCGGCTGGTTCACCAGATTTCTAATTGAGTTGGGCGGCTCAACTGGTTTGCGTGCAGTTCCGTTTTAACATGCAAGCCTTGTTGGTAACCCCACCGAAATCTGATCCGGCCGGTCCGACTGAGCGGAAGGGTAGGGTTTTAATAACACTGCTTATGAGAGAAACATTTAATGTCTTATTGACTTTTTTAATATTTTATCATTGTGATTTTATAGTTGTGTTTCGTATTAAGCTAACTTAAGCAACTTAAAATTTTTTTGACAATAGAAGCAACTTCAAATGAACAGAATTCTTTCATCGACTCAAATAACAAAAAAATTTCATAGATAATTCACTCCAAAAATCACAATGAAACTCTCTTGTCTCTTATTTCGACTATTCTATTTCCCATTCCACTCTTACAATTTTTTTTTTTGACAACTCTCTTAGAATATTATTATTTTTATGACAAAATGAGAAGTGCATAAGTGAAATTTTAATAGTAGAAACATGCATTCTTATTATGTAGCTCGTGTGTCCCTTTCGGTGGCTTTTGCTAATTTGACATTAGAGATGGTTTGCTATAAGATAATATAATTATTAGTGTAAGATAATATAAGAAGCCAAATTAACCCGTGAAAAACAAAATGTGAGCCAACATTAATTTCAAAAACAATAATGATAATGATTCCCTAATTAGTGGACCACTAATAACCATACTCACTGGATTAGTATGGTCTCCTCATTTTGAATGAATGATATAAATGTTTAATTAGATACCAACAAATTTGGTATTATTTTTAAGTCTTAGATTAGCCCTCCCCTCAGTTTGCTCCACACAATGTATTTCCCATTTTATAATTTATAACCAACAAATTTGGAGTTGAGACCCACCACACCAACTGTATTATTATCATTCTGCTCAACCACTTCTAACTTCTAAGTGCTAGTGCTAGTAGTGTGCCTCACATTGTTGGTAGCTTTTTTCTTATTTTTTTAACAATATAACAAGTTATCTACAACTTTTATCCCCTTTTAAACTATTAATAGTCGAGTCCCTCGATGCTGGTTGTATTGACAATTTCAGCGACATGGAGACGCCAACTCCCGAGTTCGAACCTGTTCTGAACTGGATTGGCCCGATCCAAACTTCGACCAACCTCTGCGGCCCAAATCAGCGAATCCAAGGGATTCACACTTCTCCTCAATAAGATCTACGAGGGATGGTAACTCAATGAACAATCAAAATTCAACCTCGGCCCACACGCCTAAAATAGATCAAGCCACATCATTGGCACTATTCCTATAAATACGTTGTTCAATCAATGCACTAGGTGCACATTTATTACTTGTCGACACCTCTTCTCTGTTCGACTTCTTGCGTCGTGGTGTGTGCAAGTAAAGCACCACCCTTTTGCGGATCAACGTGACGAAGCATCACTTGGAGCACGTTTGATATCACACCTTGCTAGCATATCGACCCAACTCACTCAACCGAGACCAGCTTCCAGGACAATTCAGAACTCAAGTTTCATCTGATAGATAATATGTGTGTGATGTTTATTTGTCATTTCGTCTAACTGACAAAAAAAAACTATTAATAAGTGAGGCTTAAGCCACTCTAACCACTTAAAAGACAACTTAAATTAGCAATAAAAGAATTAGATTGAGAATAACTTTCCATGCTTAAAACAATCAACCACCTGCCATAAGAATTCTTAACAATGAATTCAAACGTGGAAAGTGGACTTTTTTCAAAAGGACACATTCCTCTTGTACTGTTATTTGTCCCACACCTCCTCACCTCTTACAAATACTCTCCTATAACCATAATCCCAAGTCCTCCATTTACACAAAAGCCATTACCTCTCCTAGCTCTCATATTTTGCTATTGGCACTGAAATTAATCAGAGACAAACATGCTAGGGAAGAAGATGGTATCATTGAAGAAACTAGCCAAGAAAGTGAAGGCTAGTAATGGAGCTGAAAAAGAATCTCACTGCAATGAATATTTGCTGAAAGGATATGAAGAAGGATCTCCTTCAAGCACAACCCCAACTGGTTTTTTTGCACTTTATATTGGTGAAGAACACCAAAGATTTGTAGTACCAACTAGCTACCTTTCTCATCCTTTATTCAAGATATTGCTAGAGAAGTCATACAATGAATTTGGATTTGCTCAGACAAATGGTTTGGTAGTCCCATGCAGTGTTTCCACATTTCAGGAAGTGGTAAATGCTGTTGAATGTAACAATGGGAAATTTGACTTGGAGAAGATTTTTGAAGATTTTGTTTGAAGTGTGGATTTTGTTTTATTTGGTTAGTGTTAAAATGCGATGGAAAATCCAATGGATGTTCCAGCTAGACTTAGAGAACATACATATTTGGAGCATCGATTTTCAAGATGGTTGAGCTAGCTTTAATTTCAATTGAAACTATTGCTATCAGCAGTTTTTCAAATAGAATTGATCTGACATGTAAATTAGTTTCTGGTATGAATGATAGTGAACTTTACATATTATTAGTCTATCTTGGGCTTATGTTTATTTTATTTCCTTCATTATTATTATTATTATTATTATTATTATTATTATAATTATTATTTACCTTATACTTTCAGCAAACATGCTCACAAGTCACAACTCTTACAACTGTCATACAGAGCCGCAAAAGTGACATCAGTAATCAGTGTCAAAAATTGTGCATATTCAATAAGTCAACTTGGTGTCTGACTTTGAATATTGTTCTGCATTCAAATAAAATAAGGTCTACCAACACTAAATTTACACGTCTAGCTCTTCCACTTTTCTTGCCAAAGGGTATGTTCAGAGTGTAAAATAAGGATTGTTTTCAGGAAATTCTGATGATCAAGTGCATGAATGTTTTTGTAACAGACGAAAAAGTGCATGTATGCTTGAATTTACAATGAACAGGTTCAAAATTGACTATTAGTTTTGTATGGTTGTGGTTCAAAACTGCTTTGGAAGCTTATAAACTCTCACATCGGGTGTGTTGCTCTGGTACATAGCTTCCATGATATGTTCAAAACACTAATCATGGTATTCTAAACACTCATATGTGAGTGTTTAAAAGAGAGTGCTGATAGCACTTCTCTCTCTTGCAAAACTAGGAATATTTAGTTGCTTCAGGCCAAACTCAATTCCAAGAGTGAACTCGCGATTTTGATGGAGAGCTGAATCGGGAACCAAACTAGTCCTCACACGTTTGGAATAGCATGATGCACGTTTGGACATTTCACCATCGAACCAAATAGGCACTTAATCTGTTAAAGCACGTTTTAAGAACAAAACTACAAGGACTCGTGTGGGTTAAAGCGGACAATACCTAAGAAAAAGATATCGAAATTTGAGATCCGAACACTAGCACATTAGATAGGCAAAAGGCCATTTAGCCCCTTAGCTTGATCTAGGAGGGCTACTATTTTGATAGACTTAAAAGTCTTACATTGCTTGAGAATCAAGATTAAAGATAGTTTATAATAGTAGACACATCGAAGTATTGTTTGCTTTTAAAGATAAACCCATAAAAGCAGACAATACCACAGAAAAAAATGATATCAAAACTTTCGATCAAAACACGTTGATTTTTGTCTTACGTTTCATTCAACTTCAAAAATTGTTTTTGTTCTGCAATTGACCCATCTTAACTCTATAAAAAGGGTTTGGCTCTAAGATGCTTTAGTGCAGATAAACATCACAATTACATCATCTCGACTGTGTAAGGTGACAAAGTCGAAGTATAGGTGCTCAAAACAAAGTGGAAACTATAATAATATGATGAAATTATAAAAATGAGAGGTCATCTGTACATGTGTGTGGGTAGCATTATAGTAGCTTAATTTAATCCAAATTGAAGTTTGAGACTAAAGTAAGTTAATAAACCTTTCATTTCTTGAGGCCATCTGAAAGCAGAGAGAGAATCTCTACATTTCTCGAAAGGGTATTACCACAAACTGAAATAGGGGAGGCAACAAAGTTTATGAATTAATTGGTCAATAAAATTATCACAACAAGCTCATAATTAAATTATTGATTTTCACTATTACAAGCATCCACAAGTATTCTCTTCATATGATCCACTAGTCCTTGAATCTGCTCTCTTGAATGAAGGGGTGATGGATATATACAAGCACAATCCAACTTACCATTCCGTATGGTGTCGAATATGGCTAACGATGGACCAACACCGTGTGCGGAAGCACAACCCACATAGTCTTCCAATCCGAGCACTTCATGCATTTCAGCAGAATCATCAATGACGAGATCTTCAAATACAGAGATCAATGCAGTTCTAAGGGATGACGACGGTGTCAAACCAGGGTTATCAATGGCCTTGCACATGAGGAAGTTCAGGTCAGACATATCTGAGAAATGCTTGTTGTTGTTCACAGCATTTGCAAAGGCTGTGTAGCTTCTTTCTGCCAACTCCCATAAGTTGTCTCCACACACATCATGAGTGTTTAAGATGGCAGAATGATAAAATCCTGAACCAAACAGATGCAAATGTTAATCTTTTGCCAAACGAATTCTATTGGTATGCTCTGATAAGAATAATTGGAAAATTCCAATATATATATCATGCGTTGGAGGAGGTACCCAACTTCATTAACTTCACTTATTTGTCTAAACTAAAAGCAGGGAACCTAATTGCTCCCTAAAATATAGATTACCGGCTTACCACAATGGTTGCTGCAAAGTACTGGATCAAGAAGTGGGCGGCAATCAATCAATGTTACTACAGCATATTTTTCATTCTGATAATCAGGAAGGCCCTTAGAAGTCCATGCGGCAATCATTCCAGCTGCAGCAATGGCCCCGCAAAGTTTAATTCCTCTTGATTTGCATCCCTACATAATCTTGCGTGATCAACTTAATTCATTAAATTACCAGATCATAAGGTACAGAATAGGATGCCATGCCAATCAGATTACATGACGTTGGATCAGGGTGCATTACAAATATGTAGCATTTTCAAGAAACTTTTATTAGGAGAACCAGCTTATATTATCCGTTGCATAAACTTTAATTACAGTGACCTACAAATGAAAGAGAAGATGATATAACATAGCAGTTGATTTGTACCCAAATAAGGCAGTTCATTTTAGTTATAATTGGTTGCAATTTTCTCCCAAAACAAAAACGAATTATGAATTATCCCCTCGTTTAGTGGAATCCAATTGATATTATAGAGTTTGGGTCAAACCACTGGGATGTTGAACACAAACACCTCATTCTAAATGGAGACTCTCCCTTCTAAGTTCTAACCATCTTTGAATTTCTATAGTGGCTTATTCTCTGTAATAGTCCAGTGCCAATAAAAAAGGAAACTTAGGCTAGCTAAAGAGAACTGCAGTGTTCAAGATTAATTTAACACTTTAAAAGATAGACTCACAAGTCACAATATGTTTGGTAAACAGCTTAATTAAGTATTTATAGAATAATCATTTATCATATAAATGCTTATGCATAAGCAATTTCTATAGTTAACGAGGAAACATGGTTAAAGTGTTGAACTATTTAAAAAAGATGAAAACAAATTTCAGACTTGTCATAAACTCTTCCAAACACTTATATGAGTGTTTATTTCATAAGAAAACCCCAAATAATTTTGAAAAGTTTATTTACAAGTTACAACCAAGCTTTTATCAACTAGGTGTGGATTAAAGCAAGCTGTAATGGTCTTCCTGTATTAAGTTGAAAGATTGGCTATTGAGTATAATAAACCTCTAAATCTCTCTTAATATAAAGTTTTTCTTAGCCTCATTTTACCTCTAACTCAAATAATTTTGAAATATTTAATACTAATACTTACTTGAATATTTTTTTCCTATATTATTCTCACTACTTTTTCATTTGTGGATTTTAATATGTATAATTTATGTTTTATAATGTACAGTACTACTTATTTGTAGTTATCTGTTATACATGTGCAATTGCAGGTAATTGCACCAGCCCTTCATCAATCACTCTATTGGACAATGACCCCCATAAGACTAACATGATACGTCTCTTCCCTCACCAATCCAGAAGAGAGTCCACACTCCAATCCCCTTTATTAAATTATTAAACAAAGCAAAAGGAGGGGACCTACCGGTACCAAGGGAAGTTATGGAAGAATTTTGTTTTTTATTCTCATTATTGATAATTAAATTAATATAAAAAACTCTTTTTAGCTATTGCCTATGCAAATATGCATCCCTTGAGTATAGAAAGATTTCTACGTTCATCATTCTTTTTTTTTGTCGGAATATTGTTGACTATTTCAATACTTTTAATGAAAGACTAATTTAGGATCAAATTTCGCTTTGACCAATATCGAATTTGTTCACCGCGAGAATCGAATCTAGAGCACCAAATCAACACCCGTATCCCAGGTAGATTAATCTGCTGCGCCAACGGTGTTGGTTACGTTGGTTAAGTTAATCGTTCCTATTAATACTTTCTTCATTAGTTAAAATACGAACCGATAGAAAATTAAGCTCAGTGAGAAAGCAAAGAGTGGCAGTGACTCACAGCTAGTAGGCTCTTCGTTTCCTCTGCATTCAATTGAAACCTCACAATCCTAGAGCTTCGAGGCGATTCAGCATTCACGAAACTCAAATTCGCGAACCTCAGCGCGTTCAACGAGTAACCAAGCACGTCCAATCCACGCGCCCAAAACGGTTTATTCGTCTTCCCCTCAGGAATCATTTCCTCAATTGTCGGGTTCACCTTTTCTTCCCTGACTCCTCCGCCGTCATCATCACCACCAGCAGCAACTAGCCGCAGAAGTTCCTTCAGCAGCGACACCGCTGCAGCACGGTCACACGCCGAAGTGTGCAGACGGAGAAACACCGCGAACCGTTCGTCGGCAATCTCGTACGTGCTGGCGTACATGACGTCGTTATCATCAGCCTTAGGATCACGCCACGTGTCTCGGTTCATTTCATGCTCGAGCAGCGCGTGGAAAGGGTCGATGGGATCGTCACCGTCGGATCGGGTTTGGAGGATGTGAGAGGTTGATTGGAGATCGAAGGGTTGGATTTGAACGCGGGCATTTGGAGGGGTTACGAATTGGAAATTGTTGGTGGAATGATCGAGTTGGATCTTGGAGCGAAGGATGGGATGGGAATTTTGAAGTTTATGGAGGGCATTTTGGAGAAGAGGGATTTGTGGAGGTTTAGAGAGGAGGAGGCTTAGGACGGTGGAGCCGGTGCCGATAGGAACGGCCTTGCACCAGCTGAACTCGGTGCCGCCGACGGGTCGGGTGGCGGGTGTTGGTGGGTCGAGATCGAGACTCTCAGTCTCGCTTTTCTGGGCCATGTTGCTCGCGTTGAGTTGGTTAGGAAAGTGGACTGAAGTGTGTGCAATGAACAATGGCGCGAGGAATCTGATAAAGGACACCCAAAATCCTTATTTGATGCCATCAATAATTGGAAGGGATTTGGTAGGAAAAGACACCGTATTTATTACTATCTATCTCTCTCTCTCTCTCTAGTTACTTTCGCTTCATTTTGACTTAAGAAAAGGATATTAATCATAGGCTTAAATACGTTTTTACCTCCTGTAAATAGGGGGTGTTTCTTTTCTTCGCTCTGCAATTTTTTTAAAAACCCTTTGCAAAATCAACTTTTTGGTTTTAGTCGTACATTAGATGGGCGTTATAAAAACGTCTATGTAGCGCGTTTAAATACGTTTTCCCCATAAATAGGAGGTGTTTTGCTTTTACCCTCGCAAAAAAAAAAATCTAAATCCCTTCTTCTTCCTCAAAGACTCCACCCAACCTCATATCAACTTTTCCATCTCCAACACAAACCAACACTTCCATATCAAACCAGAACTCATCTTCTCATCTTCTTCGTCTCTCTCTCGCTCACAGAACCAACAAACCATGAGCATAACATGTAATTAACTTTTATTGTGATTCTGATTTTAGGGTTTGTTTCAAGTTTTATGGATTGTTGTTTATGGATTGTTCTTCATCTCAAAATCAAGGTTTTATGGGTTTAATAAATGTGTGTGGTTTAATTAAACTGTGTGCTGGTTCTGTGAGAAGGAGAAGATGAATTCTATTTTGAGATTTGGAATGAGAAGAAATAATGGTGGTGAAGAACGAGAGAGAGAGATGAAGTTTGAGGGTTGGACCATTTTGTTCTGTTGAATATTAGGGATTTGATTGTGGAAGTAAGAGTTGAATAGAGAAGAATATAGTGATAAGAAGTGAGACATAGAGATGAGATGAGGTGGGGGAGAGAGGATAATGGAAAATTTTGTAGGGGGTAAAAGCAAAACACCCCCTATTTGCAGGGGGTAAAAACGTATTTAAAAATGTCACATAGACGTTTTTTGTAACGTCGATCTAACAGAAGGACTAAAACCAAAAAAGTTGATTTTGCAAGGGTTTTTTTTTAAAAAAAAAAATTTGCAGGGGGTAAAAGCAAAACACCCCATATTTGCAGGGGGTAAAAACATATTTAAGCCTTAATCATATTATTACTACGACGTATACATCTGCGATGCAAAAGAGTTCTGTAAAAAATGTTAAAAAAATTATGTATTGCAAAGTTAGTGGTTGATACGAATTGATAATTTACAACCAAATATATAATGGAATTTTTATGTTAACCGAGTTGTGTTTATATATAATATATTCGCGAAGATATGTTCCAATGCGGGGTGGTGATTTAGAAGGTGAGAAACTTAATGTATAAAAACTTTGATAAAAACACTCTTTAACAATAATGAGGGCAAAATGATTAAAAAAATGGATGTGTGTCATACCCCAATTTTGTCCGACTAGTTGAAAATCGAATAAAATTGTATATTTGTAAACGCCCAATTTTAACGAGCATTTTTCTCGTTTTCAAAAAACCCAAAATATGTGTCTCGTTTTGTAGGTCTCAGCTGCACAAATGTGTTCAAGTTGCGTTCGTTATCAATCTAGCATTTCTTATTCTCACCGTGCGCGCGTATTCATTTCGAATCGTGTACTCGTACTTATTCTCGTTGTTGCGCGTATTATTTCTATTTGTGCGCGTATTTTGATTCTTGTGTGCGCTCGCGTCTCGTCATTTACGCGTAATGGTTTCGCTACTTATGTTAGTGGTATTTAGTTGTTGTTAGTAGTTACCAAAATAGGAGACATAACCAAATAATCAAAGGTAATATATTTATTTAAATCTGTCCACATTTGTTAGAAAAAAGGAGAATCAAATAATCACATATAAAATAAGAAAGAGAGGAAAAGTCAAACAAAAATTAACAAGGTATAGGCGTTGAACAGAGAGACGTTGCTGAAGCCATCTGCAAGCTCAAGTTCTTTCATCTTGTCTCTTTGGCTCTTTCACATTTTGAGAAAAAACACTGCAAGTTTTGCAGCACCACCTCCACCCCTTGCTGCTTCCTACTTGCATCCTCAGTTTTTGGTCTCCCATGAGAAATTTTTCCATGCTCAAATGCCTCACCTACACCACAATAAGAGCACTATTAATACAGCTTCACAGAGCAAGCATAAGGGAGAGGAAACGCAGCACACATACACTGAACAAAAACACAAAACAGAGCCAACCACACACAGACACTGAAACGAAAAATACCATAACCACCCTTCAACGAAGCTCACCATAACCAAAAAAGGGAGGAAATAGAGAAACAAAACACACAACAAACACACACAGACACAAAGAAAAGGAAGAGGAGACACTGAAACGAAAAACACAAACCCAGAACCAAAAAAAAAAACATCCTCCATCTTCAGCAAGACAGCCACCACCCCTACTCTACAACAACCACAAAACCACCCTTCAACGAAGCTCACCATAACCACCACACCTCCGCCGTCGCAAACCACCGCCATCTCAGCCCCTCGTCTTCGTTTTTCTCTCTCACCCCAAAACCGAACCACCGTGCGTCTTCTTTCCTCTTCTCTATCTCGCGTTCAGCTCCTCTCTCAGGCGCGCGCCACCGCCGTCACCACCGCGAGCCACCGCCTTCGTTGCAGCCATCTCCTCGTCGTCTCCTCCTCGTCGTCGCCGGCGAGCTTTCGCCGAACGTCTCCCCCTCTCTCTCTCTCGCACGGTACTCTATCGCTTTCTCTCGATGTGCTTTTCTTTCTCGATCTGTTTTTCCTCTCTGTTGAATGAAGTGAAACGGCGCAGGGGAGGAAGCTTAAGCTTGGGTTTTAATTTTTTTGTTTCAGTATTGGGTCACATACGTAAAGGGGTCCCCTTTTGTTTTTTTATTTGACTGCTAATAACACCCCCCCCCCCCACATGTTTTTGATTACAGCCTGTGTTTTTATATAAAATGTGGACTTATGTTTCCCTTGGTCTGGATACTTATGATTAAAATATTTTCAGTTTGATTTTATTGTTGTTCTTTGCTTGATAGTGTTTAATATTGTTGCTAGTATTTCATTTTAGTGTTAAAATGTTATTTTCGTTGTTGGTTGATGATCTAGCAATATGATTCCCACTAGTGCCAAGTGCACCTTAATCTAGGTGGTGAGGATTGCTAGAAAGGACTCAACTTTGTTTATGTATTCTTGTTTTACTTTAATTATTGTCAGTTTGTTGATGATAGACAAGTTGATTCTCACTAGTGCCTAGTGTACTTTTCTCAAAGTGAGATGATTGCTCTATGTGATTCAGCCTTCCCCTTTTAATTTCTTAGTGAATAACAAATAATATTGTATGTTTAGGGTTTAGGGTTCGTGAGGTATTCCAAAGGATAGGCTTACTTTAGCCTTGATGTTTTTCCTCTTAGTTCATGTTATTAAGAAATCGTTGCTCACATGTCATTAATTTAATTAAGACCATTCTAGGCCTATAATCAATTGTTTACTTGTTTTTGATGCTACTTAAATTGTCCTGATTTAATTGTGTGTCGTTCCCTCAATGTGTATGACCTCCTAATGAAGACGTAAGCCTACATGCCTGTTGTAGCATAAAGTCATTAGGGTAAATGCACTTCTCCTCACACACACGCATTTGTTTTGAGAAATTCACCTTACACCCTTGACAATTGAATCTTTGATGGTATCGGCATGTTTAGTCTTAGTTAATGTGTGACATATGCATGATTATTTGATTATTGAATGCATTTGAAGTTTGTAACCAATCATTGATAGTAACTTCACCCTTTCCCCCAAAATCATTCAAACTCTTTTCTAATTAACGCAAGTTATAAGCGTGGCTACCTAAATCCACTTTTACTCATATCATGTTCAATATTCATTTTCAAAATAGTCATTCCAAGTTTCATTCGAACACTTGAACCTAAAACAAAACCAATTATCATTAATGATCACTCGCGCCGTTGCCGTTTGGTTGTTAATGATAATCTCATTTTCAAAATAGTTAGTAGTATGACCACTCTAAACCATTGTTGTTTGGTCATCGCGAACGCTCAATCCAATTGCGAACTCCTTTTATCACGACATTCTCTCCAATTCAAACCAACAAAAACACTTTTCAAAAACAAAATCTTTTCAAACATCAAAATCAAAATTAATTATCACTAATGATCACTCGCGCCGTTGCCGTTTGATTGTGGGTGATAATTTCATTCCCGTGGGAGCTAGTAGTGTGGCCACTCTAAACCGTTGTTGTTTGGTCTTCACAAACTCTCCTCTTCAATTGCGAAAACCTTTTCAATAATCGAAATAAAAACCGGTTGTCATCAATAGTCACTCGCGCCGTTGCCGTTTGATTGTTAGTGATGATCCCATTTTCAAAAAGAGTCAGTAGCGTGGCCACTCTAAACCGTTGTTGTTTGGTCATCGCGAACGCTCAACCCCTTTGCGAAAAACTCTAAAAAAGATTAAAAAACAAAACCCCTTTTCATGACAAACAAGAACTACGTAGCTTTGAATTCTCCATCGCACCGGGAGATACGTAGGAGCGAGAGGCTAACTCTCGTCAAGCGCCAAAAATAAAAAATTTCATTAAGTTTTCTCATTTATCTTCAAATAAGAAATAAATAGGCAAATCTAGGTATCTTTCAAATCAAACGTTAAAACCATACACTTAATTAAAGGTTCCCTCTCAGTAGAGAGGACGCGTGGGGTGCTTACACCTTCCCCGCATGTAATCGACCCCCGAACCCATATCTCTAGTTTTCGAAATACCATCTGCCTTGTTCAAAAGACATTTTTTCAATGTTTTGGTCTTAAAATTAAAATATTGGTGGCGGCTCCAAAAAATTTCCACGTTGTACATTGAGAAACCCAAACCGGATTTTTCGGGGTGCAACAGCTGGCGACTCTGCTGGGGACTTTTCTTTTAAGTGGGTCAAGCCTAACTAATTAAATGTGTGGTTTAATGTGCTATCGATTTGATTTGGATACTTTGTTTGCTTCTACCCCTTTTCGGTTTCCTTTTCTTATCATGTTGTATGCCTGTGCCTTTGTTTTCTCTTCTTCCATGTTTGTTTTTCATTCCTCTTTGCTTATGTGCTTAGTACTCTCATGCATCTCCCCCCATCTTGTTATGTTCCCTTCTTCTTGGCTCCCTTTCTTGAGGTAAGCAATGCACCTGATTGTTGTGGAAACCCTAGGCTAGCTTATTTGATATTGAACCCTAGTGTAGACAACATGTTGTTGCTTGTTTTTGTCTGGTCTGTTCTGGTTTTCCTTCGCAGGTGGGGATATATGTGGGTAGCTTTAGGCGGTATGTCCTCGCCACACACATTCACACCCTTATGATTATGTGCTTTGAGAGGGGCCTAAAACCCAAGGTCTGACGAAACTTAGGAGAGTGGAAACGAGTAGTGACTGGCAATTGGACTGTTGTCCTTCTGACTCTCACGAAAGTTTCAGCCAGAGTATGCTCTTTCATGATGCCTCACACCAGATGGCGTTCCATCGTTGTGGGTGTTATTGTGGGAGAGAATTAGCTCTGGTAACTTGGTGAGGAAGTGACTAGAACCCACATGGGAGGAACATTTGAGTGGTCCTAGATCCTAGGTCCCCGCCTTCGTAGGACGCAAAGGGCATACCAAATTGTGTGTTGCATTTGAGTGAGACCTTAATTTTTGCTAGATTAGTAATTGACATAAAGTTTGCAGTATTTACAACTTATGCCATCTAAATTCCCCAAATCCCCTCATAAAGTAGTTATTGTATTAATAAAGAGGGGATTAGATAAAAAAAATTGCTTATCAAAAAATATATACTCCCTCCGTTTTCAAATATAAGCAAATATACCTACAAAGTCAAGTTACTAAGGGTGCGTTTGATTTGAAAACAAGACAAGATCTTGGATGGATCGACAAGATTAGATCGATGCTTTTGTCGAAGACAATCGCTTTAGTGAACCATGGACAACACAAGCAAAAAATGTAAATTTTACTATAATTCTATTTCTAATGTTTATAATGATTTTATATAACATATATTACAATGGAATTAAATAATAATAACGAAAAACGTCTGAAGGAGAATGTGGAAAAGAGAGATAGAAGGAGAGAGGAAGAGAGAGATGTCATGAGATGATACAAGAAAGATGAGAGGTAGAGAGGCGGGAGAGAATGAGAGATGAAGGAGATATGTCATGAGATGAGAAATTATTAGAGAGATAGAGAAAATGATAGAGAATAATGGGATAGGAGAGAGAGAGAGAGAGAGAGAGAGAGAGAGAGAGAAGAATGAGATAGCAGAGGGAGGGGAGACTAGAGGAGAGACAAAAATTATTGAACAGGAAATAAAAATAATATTTTGGTATTTTTTTGAGTGATCAGGAAGTTGTACTGTGGGACAGAAAGTTGTACTGTAGTTTTGTGAGGTATTGTAAACAGATTTCAAATCAAACAGGGTACAACTGGAGTTGTCTAGTTCAGTCCCTTACTGCTTAGCGAATCAAACACACCCTAAATATAAGCAAGTCAAAGGACTTTTCCCCTACTATACCAAATTTACCACTATTCATTACACTACTTTTACTTTTACCAATGCAAACAAATATTTTAATATTCCAATCTTTCTTTTCTTTCTCCGATGCAAATTTTTTCCAATAAAAAATTGAAAGGTTACTTTTGGAACTACATCTCGTTTTTTTAGCTTTTCTTAAAAACCGTGCGAAGTCACCTTTTGCTAATATTCAAAAATGGAGGGAGTAATTATTTTTGACAAAGCGGATTAGATAAGTTAGCAAATGAATAGATAGTAGATAATGGGTGAGCCGATAAATAGCGCATAGCGGATGAATTACCGAAAAGTAAATCATGTGTTTTTTTGTTGGTAGACAGAGTGACAAGTGCCACATCATGAAACTCACACACACACACAAATGTGAGGTTTCAGGTTCGAACTCAAGACATATATTCAGCCTAACAATTGGCACAAAAAATAACGGTTATCGTGTGTTTGGTAAAACTAACGGTTAAATTAGGTAATAAATATAAAATGACACAAAAAACAGGGACTTAAAAATAGGGACAACCGTTATCATGTGGCAGAAAAATGATAAATGTCAAACACGTCTAATATCATCATCTGATAGTCAAATCTGTTATCTGCTAACGGATGAGACTGGTCAAAGAGAGCATTTATCTCATTTTTCTCTCTTCTCTTTATGCAACAAAATTTAAAGTCAAAAAGGTACTCCCTATATTTCCGACGTTGATCCTCTGCATTCACTTGACTCTCTCTCTCTCTCTCTCCTCGTGTTTTTTTTCTATTTCTTTAATTAAAAACTAACCAACAGTCGGGATTTAAAGATGAGTTAATCTAATGAGTTTCCTACCACTAACTACTGTGACTGTAGTCATAATTGATTGCAGTGAATCAGCATCCCTATATTTCAAAATGAATGTCATCTAAGGTTTCCATCCACGTGCTATGAAATGCAATGATGATAAGAAAGAGAGTAGATATTTTACCAAATTATCATGATCTACTATTGGTGCATTTTCCACTACCATTAATGCAAAGTAAAAGTGATGTTTTGGAAATACCATACATGGAGAGTAGAATTGGAAACAAATAATTAATATTGTATTGGAAATTGAAAATGATATTTAATTTGAATTTTTTTTTGTTAAAAGTGACACTCAATTTGAAACTGTATTAACTATGAGAATGGATACTAACAAGGGTTGGTCCGAGTGATAACTGGGCTCAGATCCCACCCCAAAGTCTCGGATTCAAATCTTAGTTGTGCCAAAAATTCTGTTGGGACAGAAGAACCACACGAACTTACAAAGTCAGATATACACGTGGCCAGCCAAATTCTTTAACGTAGATTAGTAATAGGAAAAGTCAATGTATAGTGCGTACCAATAACACGGTACAAAAAAAACCCGCTTAGATTCACACCTTAGTTGAGAGAAAATGTGCAAGCCTAAGAACGAGAGGGGGTCTTGGCTTAAGATCCACCATACAAGCCAACTTTGACCCTACGGCAACGCTTGAAAATCGTTGCGTAAAGCCGTAAAACCGTTGCATTTGCCTTTGGCAACGGTTTTGAAACTGTTGTTGTTGCGAGCGTTGCCTATTCTTCAGGCAACGGTTTTTGCTATCAAAGGCAACACCCACACAAAACTGTTGCCATTGAGGGTACAAAGACAACGGTTTTTGAACTTTCTTTGAGGACACTTTAAAACCATTGCAATCAATGAAAACGGTTTCAAACCGTTGTCGAATATAAAACCGTTGTCTATACACATCATATACAACATTTTAAAACCGTTGCCATAGATAAAAAAATTTTAAAAAAAAATTAATGAATTTTTAGATGTCCATTTCATCCATATGTAGGAGAGCAAAAACTAGGCATAATATAATTCAAATTTAAGACAAATGATCAATTACACAAACCAAAAGTTACATGTACTATAGAAACTTACCCTCCCTAGATTCCTACTTTAATTTTGGTGGAAACAACTAACATTATAATTCACAATATATTAAGGAAAAATTACTTAAATATATCCCATCAACATAGGGAAGAGGCTAAGTAAAGCCCAAAGTACACATGCTCATCACTGATAAAAGCCATTATATTAACAAACTAATAATCCTAGTCTCTATTCAAGTTGTTGCTTGTTGATCATTCTTGATTCTTTTTGAAGTTTCTGCACAAAAAATAAAAATTCTAAGCAAATATGATAAAACAAAGACCAAAAGAATGAAAATGATAATAAATATGCATAAACAGCCTCAGGAACTGCTGGCTAAAAAACAATGCTATAAATGGAACCAAGAACACCCCCTCACAAAAAAAGAGGATACATAGCATACCTAACAGTGTAGTAAATGCAACATATTGCAATTTTTGAAGATGATGGAATTTCATTAGCAATATCGTGATGAATAATTGGGGGAAAAGGTGGCCAATATCTTCTTCTCCAGAACAATTCTACCTGCAAAACAAAATGTAAATATCTATTAGAAGAATTAAACAGAACTAATTCCAGGTTTCAACAAAACAATGAAAAAAATCCAAATAGCAATCAAACAATTCACACTGAACATGCAAGTATAGGTTCCTCCTGACAAAAGTCAGTATCTGATATATTCAGAAAAGTGTATTAAACAAAATAGACGGGCCTCAGGATTCAAGAAACAAGGTCACGTAGAACAACAAAACTTGAATTCTTTCCACTTCTTGAGCAATTAGCCTTTGCATTGAGGAAGAATACATGGTTATATAACTGGTTGGATGGAAGAGACCTATACAGCTATACTAGAGAATAAAACAAACAGTTAGTGAGTCAGTAATCAAGTGTAAAGTCAAGACAAATATAACTAGACAATAAATTAAGAAACTGGTAATCACAATGAAATATGATGAGCGACTCGATTATTGCAGGTGAAGAGCAAGAAAATTCATCTCCTCATCTCTTCAAACATTTTCATTTTCAACTAAAGCCAGAAAACAAAAACAAAAACAAAAACCAAAACCAAAACAAAAAATTGAGTATCATAAGCCTGATTGATAGTGTAAAAAAAGGATCTTTTTACAAACAAATACTCATGAAAGTAAGCAGAAACTGGAAACAACTTAAATCAAATACTCATGAAAAATGGTGGCCACAAACATACATTGAACAATGAAGTTAACAAAAGTAAAACAAAGGTGTAGAAAATTAAGATTCAGAAGCATATAGATTCAATTAGCATCACTTTATCAGATCAAGTGTTGGATTATATATAAAGCTTCATCCTTATCAATACCTTAAATATTTAAAACTCTAAATATCAATAAATCAGACAAATTTCAAGTGATAAACATAGAAATTTTGATTTTTCTTATGTGATTAAGAGGGCACGGAATTTCTTATGTGATTAATTTTTGACTGTGTAAAATATAAATGAAATTACATGTCTTATGAAATTTTAGAGTGATCTAAACATAAAATAGATATGAATATGAAGATCCATCACACAATTGCATAATATGACTCGCATACAACACCCCCACAAAGAAAGCATTAGCAGACACAGTTTGAAATAGCAAGGGCACAATATGGCCACAAGCAACACCTCTCTCTAATTTCCGCTTCCTCTTCCTTATCAACTCTTGATTGATCAAAAAAATCTGCTCAGTAAACAAAGTTCCTCACCTAAAATTTTACTTTTCCAACTTGACTGGTTTGTATTCCTTCAACATACTTTTAAGCTGAATCAACACTTGCATATCGAGTACTATACATAACAGATACTTGGTTTTTCACATGATTCACATCCAAGTCTACATTTTGGGATATAATCAAAATTGGACTAGTCCTAGTTTATATGCATCATCGCACATTTCCTTATGTAGGCTGCTAAGCAACAACAACAAGCTCGTTCATTACCTATCAAGTAATTATTTCAAGTTCAACAAAAACTTGAAGTCTCACAGATTGACACAGAAACACAATTCAAAATCAAAAACTATCATATCTAGATCCATCATCATTGTATAAAAGAAAGAAAAAAAAGATTCAATCACATAAGGATTTCTATCATATCTAGATCCTTCTTTAGATTTCCCAGCAACCATACCAAATAGCATATTAAGAGGGCACGAAATAAAGAATCAACTGGACAAGCAAATAGGGGAAAATCCCGTGTCAAAATGCAAAACCCCCAAATCCAGAAGAAAAAGGATGAAAGTAAAACAAGAACATAAAAAACAAAGAGGAGATCATTTCATGACAGCACAGTACATGAACAAAGGCACTAAATCCAGAAAAAAATAAATTAGACTTTAAAACCCTAGAAAGTAGAAAGAGGGGTACCTGAAATTTTAGACATCCACAAATACATTTACATCTAGAATTTAGACATCCACAAATACATTTACATCTAGAATTTAAATCATCATGGTCAGAACAATAGCACATATACACACATTCTTTTGATTTATTTTTTAATATCTCATTTCTTCTTAGAATTAAATTATCTATAGCTTGCATTACATCTCGTTTTCTTTCTGATATAAATTCCGTATCTTGTATTATAAAACCAATTATATCTATAATTTCATGATATCCATCAAAAACTCTTTTGAATCTATTTTCTTGTGAATCTTCTTCGAACTGATGATTTTCTATATCATATTCTTCTAGATAGTTTTCATATTGTTCATTATCTGCTATTATATTATCCATGTCTACTTGATTAATATTTTCTTCAATCTCAGATTGTGATGGTGAACTCATATTTTGTAAAAATTTCCTACTCTCCTATTTCAAATTTCCTTTCGGATACAGAGGATTTCTACATTATTTAGCAAAAACATAAATAGAGGTTGTATATGGGCCTTACCACGCTTCCTTGGGTGATGCAAGCTTGCCTTCCTTTCTCAATGCCTTTCAACTCTCCTGGTTACGGCAGATATCATAGGAACTCGGGCTCCCCGTCACACTTGGAAATTGGTTTTAACCTTATACCCTCGAAGTTTTTATGTTTTCCCTAATAATCTATAAAATCATGAGGAAAGGAAAATAGAAAAGGATTTCAGAAACTGAGAATTTATTTATTTCATGATTGCATACAAGAGTTGTTTACAAAGATTTCTCAACTTCTGATGCTTCTTACAGTCATATCTTCTCCTTTATATAGACTTCCTACTTCTATTGAGTAACTCTAGTTCATAAAAGTAACTCTGATTAAAAATAAAAGTAACTCTAGATTACAATAAAGTAAATGATTTGCCGACATCTTTGTTATCTTCTTCTGCCGACACCTTTCTTTTATCTTTTCCTTTTCCTTGGTCTGCCATCCTTCCTTGTCGTTTATACTTTTCTTCTTTTATTCTTTACAATAGGTACACTGATGAGTGCCACTTGTCTTCATGATTTGACAGAACTGTTGATGCGTTTCCAGCTGTCCTTGGAAATTATTCCGTTCCATCCTTTGAATGAATAATTGTAATAATCTAAGGGTTCCTGGTTGCTGTTCCTTGTCCTTCTTGCAGATAACTATTGCCTTGTCGGTCATTGCATAGCTCCAAAATCTTCCTTGGTCATAAGTTTGTTTCATCATTAATAATAATACATGAAACCCCAAGGCTCTCCTCTTGGTGATCCATTCTTCATTTATCTGTGGAGCTTCTTCCTTAGATTTATATTCTTGGGCACCAATTTCTTCGCCATTTAATGTTCCAATTTTAACCAAATAAACTGCATCTCCTTTTTCATCTGGACTTGCTGTATATATTTTGACAAAAATAGTTTTCTGGGGATTAACCCCTTTAATATACCCATGGATTCCCGTCATAATAGGTTCCGGAAAATATTTAAGCTTGGATAAATCATTCTTGGGATCTATATAAATTGAATCGATAAATCCAAACCTTAGAAGATCAGTAAGAAGTGTAATATCTTCCCAATCATCCAAGATTATCATAATCCTTGGGTAAATCCCTTTATATTCAATAATATAACTATCAAGATCTCTTGGGTTTCCTTGATACATAAATTTTATCAAGGATTGATATACTTCTTTGAATTTATCGACTGGTTCCTTGGCGGGAAATCTTGTTAGTCTATCTTTAAAAGATTCTTTAACAAATTTTAATTTTTTAGTCACCTCTTTTTCTTTTCCTAAAAAACTTGATGAACTTGGTTTATCAATTGTAGGTGATTCCGGATATTGGGTAATATCAAGGATTTTGAGCATATCCTTCTTGGTTTGATCATAATAAATTGAAAAGGCTTCTAGTCTTTCATCAATATCACATGCCATCTTATAAAATTGCTTGTCGATTTCTTCAAGCCTATCTATAATAAGCTTGGTTTTATCTTCTTGTAGTTGACTATTCATTGGGTCTTGATAAATGATCTGCAAAACAATTATTAGTTCCTTTAATATAAATAACCTTAAAAGTAAAAGGACCAATTCTCATTTGCCATCGAATTCTTCTTCGATTGACAATATTATCTTTAATCTTATTTTCCAAAAAGGCCTTAACCTGGGTATTGTCTGTTTTTATTATAAATTCCTTTCTGGCTAACCAGATCTTGAAAACTTCGATTGCCCTTATTACTGCTAAAACCTCTTTTTCATTAATATCATAATTTAACTCTGCTCCTTTAAAAGTTCCTGAAGCATATCTAAGAATTAAATTATCTCCTTGTCTTCTTAATACTGCTCCCCAGTATTTATCTGAAGCATCTGTTTCTATATAAAGTTCATCTTCTTCTCTTGGTAAAGGGAGTTTTTCTAGTTTTTTAACTTTTTCTTTAATAATTTTTACCCATTTAGTATCTTCATCATTCCACTCGAAAACTAGGTTCTTTCTTATCTTAGCTTGCAATCGGCTTTTTAATTTTGCGCAATCCTTTAGAAATTGTGAAGCATAATTTATATGACCTAAAAAAGACTGAACTTGTTTTAAATTTTCTAATCTATCAGGAAAATCTAAGATCTTTTCTGAAATATGGGGTTGAAGTTCTATAACTCCTTTATCAATACTTAATCCTAGATATCCAATTTTTTCTTTTGCTAGTTCAACCTTCTTTTTACTTAAAACTAACCCATGCTCATATGCTCTTGTGGCAAAAATAAATAAATGTTTATTATGCTCGTCGATATTTTGACTGAAAACTAATATATCATCGATATAAATAATTATAAATTGATAACAATCTTTATAAATTTTATCTAATCTTTCCTGAAAGATTCCAGGACTTGTTTTTAATCCCATTGGGAGTACATTCCATTCATATCTACCTTTTGGTGTGCTAAAGGCTGTACATTCTTTGCTTGCTTCTTGTAATAAAATTTGATAAAAACCCGATTTTAAGTCAAATTTTGAAAATATCTTTCCTTCCTTTATTTTCTCGTAAATCATATCTTTTCTAGGCAAAGGGTAAGGATAATCTTTAACTATTTTATTTAAGGGTTTATAATTTATTACCATCCTTGGTTCTCCTCGCTTTATTTCATTATGATTTCTAACCAAGAAACTGGCAGAATTGTAAGCACTCTTTGTTTCCCTTATCAAATTATATTTTAAATGTTTACTAATAATGACTTTATAATCCTTTTCGTCTTCTCTTGTGTATAACATTGGCTTTTCACATATAGGTTTATCCGTTAGTAATTCTATTTTAGCAAAATATTTTCTTCTTTTATAAAAAGCTTGAGGATTTTCCTCATAACATTGTTCTAAGAGACTTAAAATTTTATCTTTTATTGTATAAGTTTCTTCCTGGTTTAAATAAAGTGATATTGTATCACCACGCTGGCTGTGCGTATAATCATGTCTGTACGGTTGTCTTATTAAGATAGTAGAGAACTGAGTTCCACATGGACTTGTAAAATATACCTTCATTGTATCCATCATAAATGGTAAATTTTTATTTATAAAATCTTGTCCTATCAAGAAATCATATATTATATTGGGATAATAATATACTTTTTCTAACCTAACTTGTAATTTTCCTATAGTGATCCAAAGATTTTCATATCCTTTTTCAAAAATTGTTTCTTGATTATGTATATCTTTTCCTATAACTTGATTAATTTTCTTGATATTAGGAAAAACATGACTTGTGATAGTTATTCCTGATCCTGAATCTATAAGTGCATGGTATATTTTTCTATCATATATAACTTCTACTACAATTGAATTTGTTCTTCTATTTATTTTTTTACACTCTACTAATTTGGATATTTTCTCCATTATATTTTAATTCTATATATTCATTTTTTATTAAATAGCTTTCAAAACTATGTAAGAAATCCATTCCCAAAAGGAATTCTGTGCTTACACTATCTTCTACTTCAATGGATATTGGTATATCATGATTTTCTATTAGTATTACTATATTTGTTTTATGGGTTATATGATGTTTATTATTATTATAGTCTAAATAATAATATTTATTTTCTAATTCTTGAATTGGTATTCCCATTCCTTGTAGTAAATCTATAGTTATATGACTAGTTGCTGCACCTGTATCTAATAGACATTGTATAGGATCCTTTCTTGCTTTTATATTAATATTAATGAAATATTGGGTTGCACCTTGACCTTTTTTCTCCGTTAAGTCTAAGCTTTTTCTTCCGAAGTCAAATTTATTGCTACTTATCGAAATCCTCTCCGATCTACTCCTATATATTATTGCCTTATTCTTTTTTCCAATTATTTCCCCTATTCTTTCTATGCCTTTAGGTATCTCAGCTGTTCTTATTTCTTCTATGTAGGTTAATTGCTCTGGCCTTAATCTCTTAGGTGGCACCCATTCTACTAAACCTTCAAAGATTTCCCTAAATTTTATTTTCTCAGGTTTAAATTTCATTGTATGATGACTTGGACTTATTCCAAAAATTGTTCTATAAGTGATTGAATAACAATGACTACCCTTTGGCATTTTAAAGTTCTCAAGTTTATGATATAGCACTAGGGACTTATCTAAATTCCGATCATGAATTGAAATACTAAAGTTTGGTTCATACTCGAAAATTATTTTGCCATAATATAAATTTCCCATAACTGCACCGAACAGGGCATCCTGAATATTATGCTCAATTCTCTCATCTATTAAATACATTCCTATAGGTGAATCTAATCTTTCTTGGAAATAACCTTTTATCATCACTTGAACTTTTATTAGGTCTATGACCTTCATTTTCTTTCTTTTCTTTTCATCCATTTCTTTAAGTACTGAATTTACTACTTCTTTAGTGATTAGCGGGATTCTTCCTTTTCTCTTTGCTTCTTCTATTTCAATGCTAGATTCATGAATCTTCTGAATTCTAACCGTCTGTCCTATAAATTTTCCATATTTTTCTAACAAATTTCTAGTTGGTTCTATATCCAAATCTAATTCTTTAATTACCTGTAATTTATCATATTCTCTAATATCAGAGAATTCTGTCATTTGCTCATCTACTTGCTCTATTTCTCTATTCATCATCACTATAATCTTCTGAGTTTATACTAGCACTATATATACTATATTCTGATTCAATTTCAGATTCAATAGGTTCATATCCTTGATCACTTATTTCTGCTAATAGCTTGATATTCTGCTTACTCCTTTTTGGACATTCATTAGCATAATGTCCCTCTTTCTTGCAAATAAAACATGTACATTTCTTGGGTTGTTTAAACTTTTCTTTATAATCTCTTTTCTTATAATATTCCTTATTATAATAATTCTTCTTTCTAAAATATCTTCTTTTATTATTATATTTCTTATAATTTGTTTTCTTAAACTTCCATTTCTTTTTCTTCTTATAAGGCTGCCTACATCCATATTGACCTATCTCGCTATTTTTTGGACAACAGAGTTGCCTTTTTTGATATTTATAAATCTGCTTTTGTTCTTTAACTTCTATGCAATAATCTGTTATTCTCTTTTTCGCATACCAAATTCTAGCTCCTAAACTTGGTTTTGAAATTATTTCCTTTTTCAATAATTCTGTAAAGTCCTTAATAATCCTAGCTCTAAATGGCTCTGGTAATTTTTCATAATACATGTTGGGGATTTGATAATTCAAGATGAACAAAATGACAATACTTGGATAAATCTGAAGTCGTGTAAAAACACTTTCAGATTGAATCAAATTTCGGGGTTCAACCAAAATTGTTCAATCGGATAAAATCAGAAGATTAATTCTAAGAGTTTTGTTCTTGTGTATGTTCTTGTTCTATGACTTTCAGAACCAGAGAGAATGATCAACCAAAGGAAAAAACTGTGTTTGTTCCTTAAAAACTAGCAGTTTATAACAGTTTTTCGCATAAAAACTGTTTCCAGCGTTTGGCGCCTAACTGGCGCCTCGTTGTCGCTCCATGCGATGCGCTTAACTAACACAGGCGAAATCGCCGCTTAAGTGGCGCCTAAGTCACGCTCCATGCGCCAATGGACAGAAACTTCTGCCAATCTTGCAAAATCGCCGCTAAACCGCCGCTTCATGCGATAAAGTGAGGCGCCACCTTCTGCAAAATCAGCCGCTAATCGCCGCTTCATGCGATGGTGAGGCGCCACCAAAGATAAATCGCATACATCTCATTTTATTACATTAAAACAAGCGTGCACTCTTATTTTAACATAATCATGAGATCAATTACACTAAAATATCCAACAATCCTCCCCTATTTTAGTGTAATTACCGATCAAATTATCAAAGTCATAGCATACTACAAACTATTGCATAAATGAAATATCGTGATTTATTGAATTTCATCTTAGCTTATTACACATTTCAAATATTCGAATATCGTGGTGTCACTAAGGATTGAACCCTTTCTATTCATCTTGAATACATGAAGGTAATCCGCACAATAGTTTAAAACATTACTCTTACTTGACACTAGTTTACTAGCCTGTGTCCCTATCCTTCATAAGCATATCAAAGCCAAGTCCCAGCTTCTTGAAGCGGCTAAACTTCATGCTTATATAGGTAGTTCTTTTCTTTCTTGCACTGCAAATGCAATTTTTCAAAAGAACCATTAAGAAGTTATACTTCAACCTCCTTAACTTACGTAACCTAACACATACCTTTTGGGATTCTTTCGATGATGTGTTCCAATCTCCACATGTTAAGCTTTCCACATTGAATTCAGCACCTAATGTCATATTAGATGGGAATTGGGTATCTTAACATAAGAAATTTCAGATGGACTTTAATCCTAATCCCACAAAATTACCTTTTTTCACGAGATCTCTACTTAACCCTTTGGTTAAATGATCGGCCAAATTATGCCGAAGTTCTTACAAACTCCATCGATATCACACCATGCATGATTAACTCCCGAACCATGTCGTGTCTTACTCCCAAGTGTCTAGACTTCCCATTATACACTTGACTATATGCCTTAGCCAAAGTAGCCCGACTATCACACCCGATAGACATGGGAGGTAGAGGTTTGGGCCACAATGGAATCTCATATATCGATTTCTTAGCCATTCACTTTCTTTACAATTTCTTTGCTAAAGCTATAAATTCAGATTCCATTGTTGAGTTTGTAATGCAAGTCTGCTTTCTTGGATGCCCAAGATATAACACCTCCTCCAAGGAGGAATACCCAACCGCTTGTGGAAGAATGATCTTCCATATTGGTTATCCAACTTGCATCGAGTAACCTTCAATGACCAAGGAAACCCAAGATATGTCAAACCATAACCAATGGTTCCCTTTAAGTACTTGAATACTCTATTCATGGCTTGCCAATGATGAGAACTAGGATTACTTGTAAACCTACTAAGTTTACCAACAAAGATAAGCTATATCGGGCCTAGTACTTATCATTGCATACATAAGTGATCCTATCGCCTCTTGAGTATTCAAGTTGAGACACCGCTACACCTTTATTAGGTAATAACTTCAGTTAGGATCAATGGGAGTACTTACAGGAGAACAATCTTTAAAATTAAATTTCTCCAATATCTTCTCAATATAATGTGATTGAGAGATGGAGATACCATTGTTTCCACGCTTGATCTTTATTCCTAAGATCACATCCGCCTCCCCATGTCTTTCATATCAAACTTAGAAGACAAAAATGCCTTAGTTTCATCAACTTGACCTTGGTCCTGTACTAAAGATCAACATGTCGCCTACATACAAACAAATGATAACTCCTTTGCCATGAGTATCAAACTTGTTTGTATAGACATTTATCCGCTTGGTTTAGAACAAAACCACTAGATAGCACAACCTCATCAAATTTTTGATGCCATTGTTTAGGTGCTTGTTTCAAGCCATAAAGAGATTTCATCGGTTTGCACACCTTATTTTCATTTCTGGCATAACAAACCCTTCAAAGTTGCTTCATGTATATCTCTTCATCCAATTCACCATTTAAGAATGCGCTACATCCATTTGGTGAATCACCAGATTGTGGATAGCAGCAAGTGCTAACAACGATCTAATGGTGGATATCCTAGCAACAGGAGCATATGTATCGAAAAATCAATACCCTCCTTTTGCCTAAAGCCTTGATCACCAATCTGCTTTGTACTTGTCTCTGATGCACCATCCACTTTCATCTTTCTCCTAAAGATCATCTTACATCCTAATGGTTTACATCCGTGAGGTAAGTCAACCAATTTCCAGTGTATTATTTTGCAAGATGGAGTCCATCTCACTTTGGATTGCTTCTTTCCGAATCGCAACATCCTCGAAGCCATTGCTTCACTAAAAGTCTTTGGATCTTCCTCAACATTGAGGCAATATTGATATTGAAATTCAACATCATTCCTTGACCCTTCAACCAAATAAAGTTGAAAGTCATCACCAAATGACTTAGCCTTTCGTACTCTCGCACTCTTTCTCATTTCAATGCTAGTTGAAGGTATATCCTCATTATTAATCGAGACTTTCGACATGGAATTCATGTCCTTTGGCCTAGGTATAGATGTAAACCTTTGTTCATCAAAGATTGCATCCCGTGACTCTATGACCGAGTTCACAAAGAATGAATCATTAGATTCTAGCACATAGAATCTATATGCTTTAGAATGCTCAAAGATATCCAATAAATATGCGATCTATACCTCTTTCACCTAAGGTTTTCCTTTTAGGTTCGTGTAAGTCCGACCACACCTACATCCCCAAACTTTGAGATAACTCAAATTTGGTGTCTTTTGTGCCAAAGTTCATATGGGGTAACCTTATTCCTTTTGTTAGAATACTGCTCAACAAGTAACAGTCACAACATAGCCTCTCCCCAAAATCCTTCACTAAGACCCGAATAGGATAACATAGAATTCACCATTTCTTTCAAGGTTCTATTTTTCCTTTCGGCTACACCATTCTGTTGTGGTGTATAGGAGTCATGACTTGATGTATTATTCCAAAGAGATTGAAAATATACCGGATCATAATACTCACCTCCCCTATCCGTACGAAGAGTTTTGATCAACCCATTTTGATGAAGTTCTACCTCATTCTTATAGATTTTGAATTTCTCAAGAGCTTCATCTTTTGTAGTTAATAAATATACATAACAATACCTAGATGCATCATCAATGAACGTAATAATATATTTTTATGACCTAATGATGGGGTAGCATGCAAATCGCATGTCACTATGAATAAGGTCTAAAACTTTAGTTTCACTCTTAGCATCCTTAAAAGGTTTCCTAGTGATCTTAGTCAACATGCAAGTTTTGCATTTTTCAATGTTCATATCAAAAGGAGGAATCATACTTGCTTTTGACATATCTTTTAATCTTTTGTAATGAACATGTCCTAATCTAGCATGCCAAATTTCTGATTTTGTCACATTAGTTATAGAACTACTCGAGGCCATACAAAACAGCATTCATGAGCAAAAGGAACATCAATGTTTAATTTAAACATTCCATTACAACGATAACCAAATCCAACAAAAGAACCATGTCTTGACAAGATGTACTTGTCACTTTCAAGTACTTGCTTGAAACCACAATTATTTAAAACCATACCGCATAATAAGTTCTTACGGATACGTGTACAAATAAGACATTATCCAAATACAAACTTTTTCCTAAGTAAAACTAAAATTACACACCTATTCCTAGGATTGGTTCGATCGCAATATTGCCCATCTTCACAATAGAGCCATCATCAATTGGTCTAAATTTCTTGAACCAACGACGATCTTTGCACACATGGCTTGTTGCTCCCGAATCAAACCACCAAGCAACGCCATCATCCTCGCACATAGAATGCCTCGGATATTAGTGATACATAATTTGAATTCGTATTCGAATTAAAATTATTCACAACAATCGACCTTGTTGCTTTTCGGATCATTCGATCCACTTGGACCAACCTTTTTGTTCTTTTCTTTGAACACCCTATAATCCCCTCTTTAGATGACCAGTTTCCCACACTTCCAAAGATGACAATTTTGTCTGCTTTTGTTTGGACCTTTGTTCTTATTTCCTTGAAACTTTCGTTTCTTACCTTTACCATTGTAATTTTGCTTAATCTGTTCCACCTTCCTCTACCATATTAACTAAGAGGAACTCGCTGCATTTTCTCATTTTATCTTGTCATTTTCCGAGCCTCGTTGACTCCTCAATCATGAAATGACTACCAAGTTGAACCAAAGTCAACTCCTCCTTCTTATGTTTCAAGGTATGCTTGAAATCTTTCCAAGAAGAAGGCAGTTTATCAATTATAGATGAAACTGCAATGGATTCATCCATTTTCAAATCATGTTGAGTAAATCGACCTGCACTCAGCAGCTAGCTTCATTATATTGTTCCATAACAGGCCTTGAATCAACCATTTTGTAATTAAAGAAATTACTAACCAGAAATTTATTACTTGAAGCATCTTCTGCCATATATTTGGTCTCAAGAGAGTCCCATAGTTCTTTAGCAGATTCAACATTTTGATAAATATCAAAGAGAGTCAGACATACCATTCAGAATGTGTCCACGACAAATGTAATCATCGTTTTCCCATTTCGACGCTTCCTTGTTTGATCCGAGTTTCGGTTTCGGATACACCGCAGATCGAGTACTCACACACATACACCACCTTCAATGTTGTCAAGAGAAAGTGCATCTTTTTCTGCCATCTTCTGAAGTCCTGCCCTTCAAACTTGTCCAATTTCGCAAACTTGCTTGTCATCTTCGAATTATCGTTCGTCATTTCGAAAATTTGATTCAATCTTTTGTTGGGGATTTGATAATTCAAGATGAACAAAATGACAATACTTGGATAAATCTGAAGTCGTGTAAAACACTTCAGATTGAATCAAATTTCGGGGTTCAACCAAAATTGTTCAATCGGATAAAATCAGAAGATTAATTCTAAGAGTTTTGTTCTTGTGTATGTTCTTGTTCTATGACTTTCAGAACCAGAGAGAATGATCAACCAAAGGAAAAAACTGTGTTTGTTCCTTAAAAACTAGCAGTTTATAACAGTTTTTCGCATAAAAACTGTTTCCAGCGTTTGGCGCCTAACTGGCGCCTCGTTGTCGCTCCATGCGACAGTTTCGCTAACACAGGGCGAGAAACTGTCGCTTAAGTGGCGCCTAAGTCACGCTCCATGCGCCAATGGACAGAAACTTCTGCCAATCTTGCAAAACTGTCGCTTAACTGTCGCTTCATGCGACAGTGAGGCGCCACCTCTTCTGCAAAATCAGCCGCTAATCGCCGCTTCATGCGATGGGAGGCGCCACCAAAGATAAATCGCATACATCTCATTTTATTACATTAAAACAAGCGTGCACTCTTATTTTAACATAATCATGAGATCAATTACACTAAAATATCCAACAATACATTCTACTATAAAATTCATACTCAGCCGAATATTCTTTAAATCTTCCTTTATAAAACCATTCGGTATATTCACACGTATATTGATCAAAATAACACATATCACAAAGACTTATGTTCATCATTCCCTTTATCGCATTTTCTTTATCAAGATCCCAAAGCATATTTCCTTCTTGACTCTGATAAATTCCAATAAATTCTCGTCTGATTAGGTTTTCTATATTACTAAGAAATCTAAGTATATTTTCTGAATTATTTTTTAAAGTTTCATAACTTTCTCCAAGGCTTTCTATAAATCTTTCTACACTTCCTCGCATGGTTCTTCTTAAAAATTCTATTCCTTGATCCTTAGTCATTCCTTCTTTATTTATTACTGCCCCATTCTCTTTTATCCACATAGTTATCATTTTTTCTCTATCCTCAACACAATCTAAATCTAAATAGATACCCGTTGGATTTAATGCTTGAGGTTCTTTGTCATATGGAACATATTTCATTGGTATGTAGTCACTCGTTTTTTTAGTATAATATTGCCTTCTATCTATATATTTTCTTGGTGGGTTATGTTGTTCTTCTTCGTGTACTCTCCAATTCCTATTTTGATTTTGATTAGTAGTATTACTCCGTGAACTTGAGGTTTGTCCTTGATTTACAACTACCGGTGAGGTACTATTAGGCTTAACATTAATATCCTCTTTATCGTCATTTATCTCTAAATTTCTGAGTTTTTCAATAATTATATTTTCATAATCACTATCATTACCTTCTTCTAAATATTGATTTATATTTACTTTAACATCTTCAGTATTTATTTCTATCTCTTTTTCTTTCAAATTCTCCTCTAGATTTCTCATATCAATATTATTTCCATATAATCCTAATATAGTAGGTGATATATAATTTCTATTTTCTATTATCATGTCTACTATTGACTTTTGTTTTTCAATATTTGGTAAAGGAGGCTTTCCAATGATTTCTTGAATAAATCGCTTTTCATATTCAGCTTCTAACAATATATTCGTTATTTCTAATTTCTTATTTATTATTTCTAATTGGTTACTTAAGAAATCTATTTTTTCATTATTCATTAATTGTATAAAAATCTTTTTATTTTTATCTTTCTCAATTCCTTCTATTTCTTCACGGAGTATTTTTATCTTATCCATATTATATCTTTTGTATGATGGTATCAGAGCAGAATAAGATCAATCAAAAACAAAAAGAAAAAGCAAGTACAAGTACTAATAATATGAATGATAGATTATATGGTCTAAAGTTACCCAGTAGAGATGGGAAAGATATCTGGGAAGAGGAAGAGAGCCGGAAGGGAGAGGAAAAGATATTGCGAGGGATCCAGTGAGAGTGATGAACCGTCGTTTGCGATGAATTTAAGGTTTGCGAGGGATCCAGTGAGAGTGATGAATCGATTGTTGCTGGAGTGAGAGTGATGAACGGTGTTGTTGATGAATCGATTGTTGATAGAGTGAGAGTGATGAATCGATTGTTGATAGAGTGAGAGTGATGTTAGGGTTCACTGAGTGTTTGATTTTTTTTGACACAGCTGAGTGTTTGTTTTTGGTTATGGGGTTTTTGGAGAAATCATAAAACGCGCTGCTATTTAGCGCCCAAATTTTTTTACTTTTTAATAAATGACCCTATGGCAACGTTTATGAACGTTGGATAAAGCTTAAACAAAAAACGTTGCCGTAGACCTTATGGCAACGTTTATAAAGCGTTGGATAAATATTTAACAAAACAATCGCGTTGCAGTAGATCCTATGGGAGCGGTTTCTGCCACCGTTAATAAAAAAATTCAAAAAATGAATCAGCAACGGGTTCAAAAAACCGTTGCTATTGTTGGCTAAGGCAACGGTTTTTTGGCCGTTGAAATTTTAGGCGTTGCCATAGAGTCTAAATGTTGTAGTGATTGGAAATTGAAAATGACATTTAATTTGAATTTTTTTTTGTTAAAAGTGACACTCAATTTGAAACTGTATTAACTATGAGAATGGATACTAACAGGGTTGGTCAGAAGTGATAATCGCCACATCCCACCCCAAAGTCTCAGATTCAAATCTTAGTTGTCTTAAAAATTGCATTGGGACGTAAGAATACACGAATCGACAAAATCGGACATATACGTGGCCAGCCAAATTCTTTAACGTAGATTAGTAATAGGAAAAGTCAATGTACAGTGCGTACCAATAACACGGTACAAAAAAAACCGCTTAGATTCACACCTTAGTTGAGAGAAAATGTGCAAGCCTAAGAACGAGAGGGGGTCTTGGCTTAAGATCCACCATACAAGCCAACTTGGACTTGATGATGAAAGGCTTATGGAACTTTTGTACCAACTCTGATTCCACGTGGGGCTTTTTCTTCAAGGCAAGCATAATTGTGGTACCAATGTTTTGCATAAGATTGACCCTAAGAAAAAAAGGTTCTAACTTTTGGAATGACCTTAATCAAAACCTGGGAGGATTTTAGAAAAAACCTGAACTGAGAAATGGGCAATGGTGAATTTATTCGGTTTTGGCAAGACAAAAGGTTGATGTGTGGTGATAACCTTTCTAATCATAGCCACATAACCATTCCTGATTATGATTTGAACCATCCTATCAGCTACTTCGTGACTCCCAATGGTAAGTGGAATTCTGAGATGTTGAGTTACCGTCTCCCTCCTAATGTCCTACAGAAGTTCATTAACTCCCCTGCCCCCTCCAATACTCTCTTAGAGGATAATTTCACTTGGGGTGCTACTCTGGATGGGAGTTTCACCACCAAATCTGCTTATGGAGCCTTTATGGGCTCTAGTATTCTGATTCCTAAAACCATCTTTAGTGTATATGGTAATGAAAAGCAACTGAGAGGATTCATACCTTCCCGTGGAAACTTGGAAATGAAGCCCTGTTCACCAATGTTGAAAGGAGTAAAAGGAGAATACCCCCCACTCGTCTTCCCCCCACTTCATAGATTCAGAGATTGCCATACTAGCCTTAGCTTATGAAGTTGCTTCTTTGTGAGGCAACTTGCAAATTTTTGCACTAATCAGAATCGATTACAGTGACTTGAGTTCAATTTAAAGCAAGCTGATACCAGGTTGGAGGAATCTTGTTGGTGCCTTCTATTTGGTGTTGCCCTTTATATGATATGGAGGTATAGGAATGGCCTGATATTTTCTAGCATGACTCACACTACCACCTCCTCTGTTATTAAGATCCATAATCACGTTGAAGAGATCATTGCTTGCTTGGAAAGGCAATCCTCCATTTTGCTCCAATTCAATAAAACCGTGGGTGTCACTTCCAATTACTGGATGGTGTGGAAAATAGTATGCAAGTATATATAGTCACACAAGTAATATAATGATAAGAAAAGGTCGAACCCACAGAGATTATGTAAAGCTTTGTAAAGTTCAGAGTGTACACTTAGTGTGTCTACACTATTCACAGTTGGTCGGAGTGTTCAAAGTTTATAAAAACAATATAAACAATAAATGTGTGTAAAGAATCAGTGAGATAAAGTAGTTGAGATGTTTTCACCAAGTAAATCACTTCTAAGTGTTTTAGTGGAGTATGCAGTGTGGATACACTGGATGCAACAAGCAATAGTAGTGTGTCTTTTCACCACTTTCTTCAGAGTTTCATTATCAGCTTCCTATGTCTAGGCATGCTAAATAGGTTCACTCTTGTCTCTTAAGCTCCCACTGTATCACCCTAAGAACTATGTTATCCTATGTCTAGGACTTAACACGGTTTTAACAAGCAATTTCTCATTAAAGCTAGTTTAACAAATATGTTGTTACAAACACTTATTCTTATTAACTCTTGATTTCTTAAATGTAATCCATGTCTGCGGCTACAAGTCTACCTATTCTAAAAGGATCAATTTCAGAATAAGCTTTGAAAGAAGTATTACACAAGAGTTAAAATGCATACACTACATAAACCATATTTACTTATTTAGAAGTTCATTACAAGGCTACAACATCTCAACTAAGGGAATTTAGCTCGTATTACTCATAATATAATAGAGAAAATCTGCAAAGAGCATTATCAAATGAGTAGTATAGCAAAAGAACTCAAAATGATAGAGATTACACGAATAGGAGATCTTTTGCATGAGTTTCCCAAGCTGAAATACAAGATGATTTCCTTACACAAGTTTCCTCTAAGTAAAAGTGAAGGGAGTGTTTGTCAAGCACCTCCTTACCTTCCTTCTCTTCAGAAACGTAAATATAAACTAAAACTAAGCTACGAATAAACTAAACTAAGTGATCCTTTAATTGGATGAAGGATGATTTGCAAGTGAAGATATGGCTTGTATTTATAGGCAATTGAGCTTTCCTCCCTTGGAGGGTTTCCTTTGGCGCGAAATATCAACTGAGATCAGTAACCATGGTTAGTTGCAGACCTCCCATCAAACAAGTTGCTCAAGTTGGTCGTTTTGCATGAAGCTCACATGGGGTGGTCCAATAAAGAAGCGCCACATGTCCTTGAGTGAGTGAGCTTCTCAACTTACTTTTGATCGTGGTCGCTGAATTTTGCAAGTGGCTCTGCTCCATATGACTAGGCATGACGTCACAGATCAAGTGTGGAAACATCAAATTGGTCATTGGATGTTTTGGTGCAAAGTGTTGGTTTGGCAGGTGTAGGCAGTGTGGGCACTCCTAGTGTAGCCGGTGTGGGAACACCTGAAGTAGCTGCACTGAACAAAACATCAAACCTAACAAGATATATGTATTTTGCCTATTTTATTGTCTTAATCTATTTGAATCCTTACAATGTTGTTTCTTACTAAATGAGCTATATTTATATATTAATGTATTTGAAAATAAACAATAATTTAAGCTTAAATGAATGAATAACTATGTATAAAATAGAGTTATCACTGGACCCCTCCCCTCCAGGATCGTGGAAGCTCAATTGTGATGGTTTGGCGAACAATTGTGGTAGATCTGTTGGATGTGGTGGAATTCTTCTCAACCATCAGGGAAACTTTGTTCTAGCCTTCACTCACTATCTCGATCCCTGCTCTTCCTTTGAAGTCGAGCTTTGGAGTATATGTCATGGAATTAGCATAACTTGGGGAAAAGGATATAACAACCTCTTAATTAAAGTTGACTCCTTTGAAGTTATCGATCTCCTTACAGGTAGCAACGACAACCATCATTCTCTGCATGATTTAGTTCTAGGAGTGCTTCAAATTAGATCTGTGGAAGCTAATTTTACTTGGAGGAAGGTTGGTAGAGAGGTTAATGGCGTGGCTGACATCTTGGAGAAGCAGAGCCGCGAAATGAATGAACCAGTTACTCTTTTGATTCTTTCCCATCTTTTTGTTTCATGCCTTCAATTCGGATCGAATTGGGCCTCCTATTTTGGCGTTTACTTTTCCCACACCCCCTCCTACTCGTTCACACACCTTAACAAATTTTATTCCAAAAATAACCTCGTGTGAAACGTTGTGAGGACGTGTTTAAAGATCGCTCAACGACTTGTTCGAACACGCTCGAATGACCTCGTTCAACAAGTGAAATTACGCACAAAAAGGTGTGTGAGTCAATATTTAACACACTGAACGATATTGTTCGAACGGGTTGAAACAAGCCATGCGAGCAGTGAAAAACGCCCAAAGAGAGTGTGAAGTCAAGATTTAACACACACGAACGATGTCATTCGAGCTCGCTTCGAGGCGTGTGTTCGAACAGGTGAAATTTCGTGAAAAAAAAGAGGTTTTGGCTGGCCTTTTGGTCTTTTCACACCCTTATGGGGTGTGTTTTGAGTAGGAGGGGGTGTGGGAAAAGCAATAGCCCCTATTTTTGCTGTGTAGCTCTTTGTTGTTCTTCAGCCTTTAGGCCTTTTCTTTCAAAAAAAAAATTAGAAAGAAAAAATAAATGATATTAAATGAAATGGCCAATACACCCCTAAAATGAGCAGAAAAAAATTGCTCAAACATATGATAACTTTTCTTTTGAATCAAGACATATGACAAGTGAGATAATAAGGATAATGATTCCAGTGGTTCCTTAATCCCACATTTTTCAGAAACACTTTGATCGCAAAGGAATTTTAGAAAGGAAAAAAAGCAATAGATGTTGTCAAATAAAATGACCAATACACCCCCAAAATGAGTGGAGAAAAAGAAAATTACAGAACTGCCCAAACATATGACAATTAAGATAAAAATGCACCGAGGATTCTCTCATTCTCTTTCTCCTACATCTCACTCCATCCTCTTTATCTCTCTCTCAATTCACTCTTTCTCATAATTAAAATAATTGAAAGATAATGATGAGAGAGTGAATAATGAGAGAGATAGAGAGATGGATGGAGAGATGTAGGAGAAAAAGGAAGAAGATGATCCAAATCCGATCCGATAAAAATGATGATTCAATAAGGTGATTAGACGGTGCCATGATTCACTTCTTCCTTGTATGCCTTGCCACCTTCAATAAGGATACCCCTCATCTTATTAACAACCTCTTGCATTTGTTCTCTAGAGTGTAATGGTGCTGGATAAACACACACACAATCCAAGCTTCCATCTCTAATAGTATCAAAAATGGCAATAGATGGACCCACACCATGAACAGAAGCACACCCAATATAGTCCTCTACACCAATTGCTTTTTGCTTCTTGACACTGTTGTCTACAACTGTGTCCTCGAATACTGACATGTAGGCAGTTCTCAACGATGAAGAAGATGTCAAGCTTGGGTTCTCTATTGCCTTGCACATGAGAAAGTTTAAATCAGCCATGTCTGAATAATGCTTGTTGCATCTCTTGTAGTTTTCAAATGCTCCATATGTTCTCTTTGCTAGCTCCCATAAGGTTTCCCCTCCTTTTATCTCGTGGCAATTGAGAACGGCAGAATGATAAAAACCTGAATATTGACAACATCAAATTCTTTCAGATATATTCTTTTTTTTTTGGGTATATCTTTTCATTTCATGTTAGGGAGTACTATAATTTTAACTTAATTAATGTATTTTTGTTACATTTTTTAAATTAATTAACCAACACTGTTGGCCCAGTAACATAAGCTATTCCAAAATATGTGGGTCGATCCAATGCTCCTGAGTTCGATTTTCGTAATGGACACAAACTGGGTGATGACCAGTGCAAAATAGTATGTTTTTCATTTTCTCTGTCTCAAATTATCTATTAATTTAAAATACCAATACAACATTTATTATTATTTTACAACAACTCTACCAATATTTAGTCTCATTAATTTTTGCATTTTCAAGTAATTCATGGCTCTTCCCCACCTATTTCACTGCTCACTGCATCAACAACGGTGTCGGTGGCAGACCTATAGGCTTTAGTGAGGCGGTTCACTTGAACCCCTAAAAAAAAATTTATCCATTTATCTCTTATATAAAAATATTTTTATCAATTTATTTTCTATATAAAAATATTTTGAACCCCCTGAAATAAACATTTTGCATTAGGATTCCTAATTTTTCACCCAAATACTTCACACAAACACATCATCACCAGGCTAATAATGAGTTGTATAATTTATTTATGGCTTAAATATATGCGACTCCCTGCAAATATACCAATTATCCATTTACCCCCTTCTAAAAATAAAACTTTTAAAAAAGACCTTGCAAATATAAATTATTTTTAGTTACCCCCCTGCTGTTAGATTTTGTTAACAGTGTTAAGTGTAAATATATGTTACTCCCTGCAAATATGTTCATTATCCATTTATCCCCCTGCGTAAATATATGTTACCCCCTGCAAATATCTTCATTATCTATTTACCCCCTTGCAAATACGCTCATTATTCATTTATCACCCCGCAAATAATAAGTGTTTCAACATACACTTAACGCTGTTAACAAAATCTAACAGCAGGGGGTAACTAGAAATAATTTATATTTGCAAGGTCTTTTTTAAGAGTTTTGTTTTTACAGAGGGTAAATGGATAATGAATATATTTGCAGGGGGTAACATATATTTAAGCCTTTTATTTTTTTGAATATATTAAATTATTTAATTATATTTTTAATGAATCATGATTTTAAAATTTTAGAACCCCTTGACTCTGAGTCCTGGGTCCACCACTGAATGGTGTCTTTGCTCTAACCGAAAAAATTGCAAGTACTAATGAGCTGGTGAGGGTGTTTTAGTCTTATTACATTTTTTTACCATAAAAATTAGCACAATTAATTATTTCTAAATTCTCACGCATAAACTTGAACGTTAGATAATAATTTTGTTTGTTTTTACTTGTCGTTTTTCACAATACATATTTTTTTTAAAGAATACTTTTGTTTATTTGTCGTTTTCAAAGTCCAATACAACATTAACTATTATTTTGTCAATAATGTCATTTACTAGTTATTGCAGCGAGAGAAATATGTAGACTGAAATAATTAATGATTAAGAGCATTCTAAGAGAGAGATAAATATTTTCATCAAAAGTAACAAAATTTATTAGTCTCATTGACATGTGTAAAAAACCATCTTTTTTTGACAACATGTATAAATAACAATAAAACGATAAATATTGTGAAACAAAGAGTATGAAACAGAGAGAGTCGATACAATTATACTAAAAATAGTAGTTAAGTCCATTTTTTTTATTTAATACAAAACAATTTATAAAACTACTCATAATGATCTTCTCACAACATTAATAAATTAATATAAGGATATTTTAAACATAATCGAATTAATCAATTAAATATGAATAGATTATTTAAAATGTACTTATAATATTTGAGTCTATCAAAAACATTTTTGTTTAACCAACATGGTACTTCCTGTGGCCCCTTATAAGAAGATTTTTTTAGTTAATTTGTTCCCGATATAAGAAGCTATTATAGTTTTTAGTGTATAATTATTGCTTAAATACCAATTTTACCCTCCTTGAATGCTTTGTCTTTTCAATTTTTATGGTGAGTGAGAGTAGTGCACATAAACCTGTTGAGTTGAGTGGAGGGTATTTTGGAGACTTAACTTAAAAAAACAAGAATTAAATGAGATTATTGGTAGTGATGATTTTTGTATTTTCTTTTTATTATAGGAATCTGATGGAGTATAGCACAAGTGGTAGATATTTGGTCTCCTTAACAATTTGGTTATGGGTTGGATCTCTGACCGGTACGAATAGAAAATTACCCCGTGAAAGAGATCAACCTTTAAAAATAGATTTCAGTACCTCGAAGATTAGTCTATACCGTATACAATTACGCAACATGGATATCTTGGTTTGAAAAGAAAAAACATTTTTTGTTTATCAGTACGGAGTACTACTAGACACGCATAAGTCGAGATCCCCACACAAACACAAAACGCATAGGAAGCAGGATACGATCTCGATTGCAGCCAGCAGCAATCGCTTTCGACCAGAAACTCATTAATGTTCATTTATTATTGTCCTAGGAAGGAAGTGTTTTTTCTTTTTGAAAGAATAGGAAGAAAGTTCAGTCAAGGAACAACCATTGCTTGCCCAAGCTAATATTTCTTGTCCAAAGAATAAAAAAAATAGTACTACTACAACGGTGTAACCATATGTAACATCACCATTAATTCATGGGAAAGACTCGTCATTTTTGTTTTTAAATATCCATGACGGAAGTGCCTATCAGCCAATAACTTTGATGTGTGAAACACGTTAACAATTCATACCTGAATAATTACGTGAAGAATGTAAACGCCGTTAACAAATTTGCAACACTGTTACTAGTAACACTTACCAAAATTGTCAGAGAGATTTAATTCGAGAGTTGATCTGCAATCTGTGAGGGTGACAATCCCATACTTCTTGGAACCACGTTTGGCGCAATGTGCAGCCATTAATCCTGCAGCACTCAGTGCCCCACACAGCTTAATCCCGTTCATCTCGCAACCCTTCAAAATAACACAAGAAATATAATTAAATAATTAATTAATTAATTAATTAATTAATGATAGTAGTAACTAATTAACGGGCGTACAGCTAGAACTCCAGTGGTGTCGTTTTGGTTGAGTTGCAACCTTAGGACTTGTGAAAACCTTGTCGTTTTGGTGTCATTGAACTTCAAATTTGTTAACCTAAACGAGTTGAGAGAGTAACCAAGGACATCGAGACCACGTGACCATAAAGCCTTTTTGGTTTTCCAACGAGGAACGAGATCTTCAATAGCTAAACTAACTTGATCTTTTTCCTTATAGCTATGAGTATTGTCTACGTTCTCTTCTTTTTCTTCCATCATAAGAGCAAGAAGCTCTCTTAAAAGCGACACTGCCGTTGTGCGGTCACACGCAGCAACGTGAAGTCGCAACGCAACAACCCAAGTGTCGTTTGGCATGGAGTAAACGGTAGCGAAGAACATGTCGTTGGAGTCACGCGTTGGGTCACGCCACGCGCTGTCGTTGTTGAGTTCGCGTTCGAGGATTAACTGAAGAGGTGAAACGACGTCGTTTGTAGTGTTGGTAAGTTGTGGTGAGGAGAGGTCGTGAGATGCGAGTTGGAGGGAGGGAGTGGGAGAAGTGAGGAAGGAGAAGGTGGTTGAGTGGTGAAGGGTTGACCTGAGGATAGGATGGGAATTTTGGATGTTGTGGAGTGCAGTTTGGAGACGGTGTGGGTCTATAGGTTTTGAAGTGCGTAGTGCTACGACGGCGATGCCGGTGCCGCCGCGAACTGCCCTGCACCAGCTGCACTCGGTGCTGCCAACGGTTCGACCTTTTGGCTCTGTCATGATACAAGAGACTAGTGATGGAAGTTGAAGTTTGGAAGTGTGAGTGATGAAAGGACCCTGATCAAGTGTATCTATATCATCAACCATGATTTTTCATTTATAGTATTCATTCATTCAATACCCTATTTTCTTTTTATCTCTTTCTTTCGCGACATTTACCTATCAAAACAATATGATGTAATGCAAAAGCATTTAGATGAGATGGTAAAGGTCTCTTTAAGCTTAACTAAAGTCTTATGATTGAACTTGGTCTTTGGCATTCAGCAGTGTTAGGGAGAATTTTGACGCTCATTGTATACTACCCGACTCAAGGGATTTAGTCTTTACCGTTGTGTAAAGAGGAAACTCAGTTTATAAATCAATACCAAAAAAAACCAATACATGTAGCATATAAAATTTTATTTTGTCCAATAATTAAAAAAATAGATGTTGCTCTCATACTATAATATTCTTCAAATAAATGTTGAAATTCATCAAAGATTAGTAAAAGAGAGAATAATTTTACTTTATTAGCTTTGTGATTTTGTCGATATTTAGGTATTTGAGGATTTTTCTTTCATATATATATAAAATCAAGTTTTACGTAAAAACTATAATACTTATTTTTGAGAGAGTATTATATATTATATTTTTACCTCCACCAATTAAAATTTCTGAAAATCTGTCATTTTTTTTTTGACGCAACTGAAAATCTGTCATTGGTTACACTATACTTTACTATCATCAAAAAAAAGAAACCTCACTTAACTACTTGCTAAGTTAATTAAGAAGCTCGTTTTCTTAACTATGAGTCTATCTTAATGTTGTATGCGGCTTGGCGGTAACTCCCGCCAATGCTCGCAAGGTTTTTTTTTTTTTTTTTTTTTTTTTTTTTTTTTTTGCCATTTTTCCTTTTCTTTTTTCCTGCTTTTGTCATTTTTTTTCCCTTTTTTATCTTTTATATTTTAATGTTTAGACTTTTTTCTTTGATATATTTTTGTGTAAATCAAGCCGATCCTCCGGATCGATTGTGACTAATGTATTTGACGTCGTCGAGATCCATTTAAGGGGTTGAACTCACAACAAATGTTTTTTCATACGTATTAGTCGGTGATTGAACCCACGACCAAATGGTTAAGGGCCTCTTTTTTATATTTAAAGGAGTACATTGCAGTCCCAAAAAATTTAAGATATTTTAATATGTGATGTTTATTCTTCAATAATCAATTGGATGAAGTTTATTAAATTGGTACGCTTCCCGCCAACGCCGTTTTTTTTTTTTTTTTTGTTTTTCTTTTTTTTTTTTTTTTTCAGTTTTTGTCATTTTTGTCCATTTTTATCTTTTATATTTTAAAGTTTTGTCTTTTTTTATATTTTTTTGTAAATCAACGTATCCTCTGGTGATTGTGAGACTAATCTATTTGAGCGATCGATATCCATTTAAGAGTTGAACTCTCTCAACAAATGTTTTTCATACGTGTCGCTTAGTGATCGAACCCACGACCAAATGGTTAAGAGACCCTCTTTTTATATTTTAAGAAAGACATTGCGATCGCAAAAATTTAAGATATTTTAATATCACTACAAGAAAATCGTTGATTTGCCACTTTACATTTCCGCAAGCAAATGTACAAATTTCCGTGGAAAACAACATTTGCCACGGATTTGCCACGGACAAAAATTGGTGGCAAAAACGCTCGTCGCAAATCGTTTGCCACGGAAGTTTCCGTGGCAAATGTTTCCGTCGCAAATCCGTCGCAAATATCCGTGGCAAAGTCGTCGCGAATTTCATCGCAAATCCGTGGCAAATCCGTCGCAAAAATAAAAAAAATTAAAAAAAAAAAAATTAAATACACAATTCACATTTAGATACACAATTCACATTGACTAGCTAGCATTAAATACTAATTTAGATACACAATTCACATTGACTAGCTAGCATTAAATACAAATTTAGATACACAATTCACATTGACTAGCTAGCATTAATTAAATACTAATTAAGAGTATAAAGGGAATGAGTAACTCATACAATGAGACTACTAATATACACAAAACACTAATCGGTGAACAAGGTCTGCGCGTTCCCTCAACATAATCAGGATCCACTTTTCTGACTTCTGAAGCTACATTTGGAAACATAAAAGGGTCATGGAAAGAAAATTCATCCTCCAATCGCTAATCTATCGTATTATATCTCATTAGACATTACCTTTCGTGATGCATCAATGTTCTCACTTTGAGCAACTGCATGCATTCCTTGGGCATGTCTTAATTCAACTCTTAACTTTTCCAGCTCAAGGTTAAAATTGTCCTGATAATAAACGACCACAAAGAAAGTTCACTGGTTAATGGAAGTTACATTTAACTGGAATTTGATGAAGCAATAGCTGTTTTACAAATAACATATAGCTCTCTGCAAAGGATCACAAATTGATCAAAGTAGGCCATGCCATATCATACTCTGATATGATAAAAGCCAGCAAATATATTTGCTTTTGAAAAAAAGGGAGTTGTAAAATGATTCTAATCAATACAGCACCATTCCCACAGAGTATGAGCTGTAAATAAGTATCATTTCATCAAGTCGAAAGAAAGAAAGACATTTCAATTACCTACCTGCCTATTTGGTGATGGGAGTTTAGTGGATGGTGGAACATCCTTGCTTGAAATTTGATCATAAATCCAAGATTCAGTATCTGAAACAACGCTTCTGCAACTAGAGACCCGACTCAGAGCACGATCAATATCTGACGCTCTACCTAGATCAATGGACTGGCCTCTAGAATGATTAGTTTCATGCAAACCAGGATTTGTGCTTAGAAGGGCCTGATTTATATTTGAAAGAGCTTGAAATCGCTGTGTTGCCAGGGAAGAGGATTGTAAAGCAGCATACGATCCAACTGAGCCAGACTCTGATATACATCCAAATGTTAATTATTCTACAAAACGGCATATTGTTCTGTACCAAACTGTAAATCTTACATTTTAAAACACAGTATTGCAAAACATCCTATTTGTATACCTGTCTAAGTGGTGGAAGTGTAGTTTGATGAGCTGGTAGAGGAAAAACTAATTTCACTGGGGTCATCTACAATGCTTTCATCAATCTGCATGTCTGATTGCCGTATGGATAATTTTCCTTTTGAAACAGCATAAACTGTACAAAATCTTGGAGTGCACACTGAGATTTTTGCAGACATACCCTTATGTTTACTGAAAGCAAATCATCATTCAAAAGAAGGAATCAGATAAATACCATAATAAGATAAGTCGAAATGCAAAACTTCATTCAAACAGAGGAATAAGATAAAGACCATAAGAAAAGCAAAGCATCTGTCTGTATGTATAGTTTTCAGCACAAGCTATTTTACGTAATTTCATTCTGAAGTGTTCAAGGCAAGGCATCACGCTTGTCAAAGAATTATCGGTCCAGGTAAACGTATAATGATTTCGTTTCACTATAGAAGTGTCTTTTAATAATTCAACAAAGCTACTTAAGAACCAGTAGTTTGTTGCATTGTACATTAGTGTTTCAATATATACCTTTTAAATAAACCACCAGAAGAAGCTCCAACCACAAGTTTGGTCGTAGCATCCTTAGCTACTTCCTCTGCTACCACGGTTGCCACATCATCGGATTCAATCACTACAACATCTACATGAACCTGCACCAACAATATTATAAGATAGTTCCTATAGTGCATTAACAATTCTAATTAATCTCCATGAACAACAAAATCTTACCTTTCTCTGCTCACACATTTTCTTAAAAGGTAGAAGCATTTGATTTGTTTGCCACTCAACTTCCTTTCTGTAAGCAGTTGCTACTTCATTCCGCACTTGTGAAATAGGGACCACATTTCCCACTGGAAGTACAAAAATATTGAGTTATCATAATGAAATAATCTCATAAAATCTTCCACTGCTAAATCATAACCACCACCAAAAAATTCACTTATGCATAATCAAATTACTTGTTGTATTGAAAACCATAGAGGTAGCGGCATAACCTACTAATCCCCTCATACTGATAACTCAATACAAGGCCTTAAAACATGTTCTAGGAAATTGTCATGTAACAAAAGTAAGGCAATTATAAAATATCCCTAACTTTGAGGCAGAACAACAACCAGTAAAAGAAGAAATGAAGATAATCATTCCTTCAGGAACAAACTTATTGAGTGCCCACTGTACCACATATTTGCTTTTCTTGCTACCCTTGATCGCCAGAGCAACAACAGAAGACGATGAATACTGAGATATATTATTTGCATCTGCCTCCTGAATCCTATCCATCTCTTTGTCCTATAAATTATCTGCAACAGTGGAAATGAAACAATTCAAAAAATAATACTTTATTATCAGAATAACAGATTTCACATTAAAACAGTTGCAGTACTAATTTCTCAAACCAAACTAACCCTTACTCCTATCCCCCCCAATTGATAGAACAAATAAAGAGATAAAAACAAAGGAAAGGGTTTGAAGCTTGAAATTGAAATAACTGAAATTGGGAATTTGAACCACAAAGGGTTCCAAATTGATGAAACATAAATAACCACCTTAATAACAGAAATTGAACTAACCAGGTATGAAATTACAGTATTGTCCTGATTCCTGAAAGAAACCTAATTATCCAGATTCAAGTGTCACTCAAGCAAGATTTGTTGACCTAGATTTATGAAAAAAAATGCAAAACTAACCAAATGGAGCAAATTTATACTAAGAACCCCTTTTCATTCCCTCATACCAATCCAATCCAATCCAATCTAATCTGTTCTTTGTAAATCTATGAAATGGTAGATTAAGCACCATAAAAGCCTAACCCAGCTTTTGTTTTAACTAAACATACAAAACTATTATCATCATGAAATTCGATTCACAAACTCCAACATGGTAATAAAAAATAACACCTGATTTCAACCATTCTTGAAACAAATCAAGCTATAAACAAGCAGAAATCAAACTAAATCAAGCCACTAACAAGTAAAGATCGACCCAAATCAAGCGACTAATAATATTAAATCATTAAAAAAAAAAAAAACAGTTTTGCATAAAAGAAGAGGTATGAAGCTCAATGCAAAAAATGAAGATCAAAATCAGGACATAAAAATGCAAGAATAAGAAGAGCAAATAATGAACCGAAAGAGAGAGAGAGAGAGAGAGATACAAATCGTACATGAGGCGTGTGGTGGAGGGCCGAGGGCGATGGTGAGGCGTGTGGTGGAGGGCGACTGCGCTGGAGGTGTGTGGGTGGAGAGTGAGAACGATCGAAGGAGGGCGGAGGGAGAGAACGATCGAAGGAGGGTGGAGGGTGAGAGCGTTTGATTGTTTGATTGTTTAAGGGAGAGACGATCTGATTTTAGGGATCGGGCTCTTTTTATTTTAATCAATGGGTTGCCACGGATTTGCCACGGCATCTCCGTGGCAAATTTTTGTCCTTTCACATGTCCGCAGAAAACCCGCAAGAAACACCAAATGAAATTTCGCGCTTTATTTTTTACTCATTCCGTTAAAATCATGAAATCAGTGGCAATTCTTGACTTTAATAAGCTCAAAGTGGCAATTCTTTGGTGGCTAAAAAAAGCTTTTTCAGTAGTGTATGTGATGTTTATTCTTCAATAATCAATTGGGTGAAGTTTATTAAATTTATAGTTATAATTTAATTTTTATTCACTATTATTCGACTATATATTTTACAAATCAACACCATTGTTCCATTCGCTTATAAGGTCTCTCGAAAACGGGGTCGACTTTTTAGTCTTCAATTCAATTCCCATGCATGACAAACTTTGTATAGTTAAAAAAAAGCGAGCCAATTTTTTTTTTTTCTCCTTTTTTTGCGATCTGCCAATTTTTTTTTTTGGTTTTAGATTTTTTTGTTATTTTTATCTTCTTTTTTCATTTTTTTGGTTTTTCTTCCGTTTTTTCTTCTCTTATATTTTAAGGAGTGATTTATTGTCTCAAAAATTTTTATACTTAAATATGTAAATTTTGTTCTTCAATAATCGATTCGGTAAAAAAATTCATTTTGGTCATTTTGCACCAACGGGTATTAAATCTTTTCTTTAATTGGTTTTATATTTTTATCTTTATTTAATATTTGAGTACATGCGGTGTTGCTTTGCATTGGCTCAAATGTAATTTCAATTTCAAATACATTTACAATAACCTTCATCATCTTCTTTCAACGAGACATACAAATACATTTACAATAAAACCTCCATATTTTTTTTTCAACTTTGTATAATCTGCTCTCTATTTTATCATGAGTTTTCTTGAACCACGCACGATACCCGAGTGTTTCACTTTTTTTCATTGTATTGTCATTTTTTTCAATAAACAATTTGATTGAAAGGAGCACAAGAGAGTCTTGTCCCTTACAATGATGAGAGAAAAAAAATATACGGACGATGTTCAATTTTTCTTTCTTATTATGGGTTCATTTTTTGTATTTGTATTTAATGAATGTTGATAATTATTAAAGTTCTTTAGACTTTTTCTTCTTATTTTATCTACAAAGGATGTTCAATTTAAATGTCTTTATTAAAGTTCCTTTCAAATTTGTGATCTGCAACTTTTTTTTTTGGTTTTAGTTTTTTCTTTTTCTCTTCTTTTTTTCCATTTTGTTTTGTTTCTTTTTGGTTTTTCTTCAGTTTTTTTCTTCTCTTATATTTTAAGTAGTGATTTACTGTCTCTAAAATTTGTAGATACTTAAATATGTAAATTTTTTTCTTCAATAATCGATTCGGTAAAAAAAAATCATTTCATGAAAAACTACGTAAAGTCGGATCCTAAAAAATGTGGTTTGGTGTACTTGATCGTGAAATTTTTTTAATTTTGTAACAAAATGTCTAAAGTGAAATGTTAAGTAGTGCGTTTTGAGGTACTTCTGGGATTTGAAAAAAAAATTAACTCTTCAAATACCAGAAGTTTGGTAAAATATAATAATAAGTTTGTGAAAATTCAAAGTACGTAAAGTGGGATGCTAGCAGTGTATTTAAGGGTACTTTAGGACCCTAAAAAATTGTAGATGTTCAAATACACGAAGTGTGTTCCTCAATAACCATCTCTTTTTGATTTTATAATCTTCTTATTTAATTTATAGTTTCAATTTAATTTTATCTACGAGAACTTCAGTCACATTTACAATAGATCTTCAATCGTACTCTTTCAACTTTCTTTATGTGCTTCTATTTTATTAATAATTTCCATCAAATCCATCACGATACCACGTGTTTCACTTTCTATTTTATTGTCTTCTTTATTTTGGTCATTTTTCACCAACGGGTATTAAATCTTTTCTTTAATTGGTTTTTATATTTTTATCTTTCTTTAATATTCGAGTACATGCAAAGGTTCTTTGCATTGACTCCGTGGGAATTTCAAATACGTTAATGATAGAACCTTCATCATCTTCTTTCAACGGGACCTTCAAATACATTTACAATAAAACCTCCATATTCTTTTTCAACTTTGTATAACTGCTCCTATTTTATCATGGGTTTTCCTTCAACTATGCATGATACCCGAGTGCTTCACTTTTTCATTGTATTGTCCTTTTTTTTTTCGATAAGCAATTTCATTGAAATGAGCACAAGGGGTGCTCATCCCTTACAATGAGAGAAAAAAAATATACGGAGTTTGTTCAATATTTCTCTCTTATTATGGGTTCATTTTTTGAATTTGTATTTAATGAATGTTGATAATTATTAAAGTTCTTTAGACTTTTTCTTCTTATTTTATCTACAAAGGATGTTCAATTTAAATGTCTTTATTAAAGTTCATTTTAAATTTATAATATTTTTTATTTAATTAATATTTATAATTTAATTTTTTATTCACAAGAATTAGATTTTATATTTTACAAAGTTACTTCATTTGTCTAATGGCATAAGCTACTTATTAGATTTTATATCACAGTTGACAAGCTCAATGTTGACCAGTACAAAATTTTCTTTCATGTACGATGCTATATTATTCTTTCGAAAGAAATTAATTACTCGATTATACGATGAAATTTAGCCATAATTAACTTATGTCTATAGGGAGTTTCACGTACGCATAATTAACTTATTTTTCACCAGAGCCTATAAATATAAGTAACCCCCCATTTGTTACACCTGGTAATATTATTTATGTATTGACCCGTCCAGAGGACGGGTATTGAGGCTAGTGACCATCTAATGGGGGTGGTTTCTCACATATACACATTTGAAAAAGATATCATAAACATAAACAACTTTAGCGTTTGAAAAAAAAATTAGCTATTCAAATACGCAAAATTTATTTCTCAATAATCAATTCGGTGAAAAAAATATCGTGCCAAAATACATAAACTACGATAGTAAGCAGTGTGTTTCAGATACTTTAATGTTTGCAAAATTTCAACTATTCAAATACGCAAAGTTTGTTCCTCAATAACCGATTTGGTGAAAAGAAATATAATTTCGTGACAAAATACGTAAAATGTGATGCTAAGCATGTTTTGGGGCACTTTACACTACAAAAAAGGGGCAATTAGCGAGGGACATTAGTGATGGAACACAGGTCCCTCGCAAAAGCAGGAATTAGCGACAAAATTAGTTAGGGAAATAGGGCCCTCGCAAATAAGGTCATTAGCGACGGACTATCAGTCGCTAAATGCAAGGCGCCAATTTCAAATCACACGCATCTAATTTCAAAGCGATTAGCGGCGAAACTAGGTAGGTCCCTCGCTAATATTCTAACCGTTGCAGGCTTTTGGGAAACGCGCAGATTAGCGACGGAAATTCGGTCACTAAATCCGTCGCTATGTGCCATAACTTTTTGACCGAGCGCACACTTTCCCTCACTCTTCTCTCACTCTTTCACTCTTCTCTCTCACCTCACACCACACCACCCAAACCTATATCCTCTTCTCTCATTTCCACCACCACACAACCACCACCACCCACGACCCCCACCGGAGCTCCTCTTCCTCTCCTCTCTCTCTCTCTCTCTCTCTCTCACACACACACAAGTTCTCCTTTCACTCTTCTTCTCTCCACCTTCTTCCACCACACCACCCAAACCTAAACCCTCTTCTTTCATTTCCACCACCACACAACCACCACCACCCACGAAACCACCACCACCAAAGCTCCTATTTATCTCCTCTCTCTCTCTCTCTCTTACCATTTTTCATTTCCCCTCTTATTCCACCACACAACCACCACCACCACCGGAGGTCCCCTTCCCTCTTCTTGTAAGTTTTGATTTTAATTTTTTATGACATTGTTTTAATTTTAAATTTTTATTGAATTTGTTTTAATATATTTTTTCCTTGAAATTGAAATTGGTTAGGATTGAATTTTGGTGTTTGAAGTTTCACAACTGCACCGGAGTGCGCACCGTCACCAAACCACTGCACCGGACGTCAATCTCATAGCGGTTAGTTTTTTTAAAAAAATGTTGTTTATGTTAGAATTGAGTATTGTTGTAAATTGTGAGTTATAATTGAGTATTAGGATTAATTGTTGTTGTGAAATGTGTGTTGAATTGAGAGTGAAATGTGAGTTAGAATTTGTTGTTGTTGTTAAAATAAACTTGTTGTTTTAAAGGTTGTTGGATTGAGTGTGAATTGTAAGTTATAATTGAGTATTAGGATTAATTGTTGTTGTGAAATGTTAGTTGAATTGAGTGTGAAATGTGAGTTAGAATTTGTTGTTGCTGTTAAAATAAACTTGTTGTTTTAAAGGTTGTAGGATTGAGTGTGAAATGTGAGTCAAATTGAGTGAATGTTGTTTGGGAAACTATATTGTTAGACATGGTTTGTTGTTAGTAATTGAAAATTGTGTATGTTGTTAATTGTGTTAAGTTGTTGAAATTGAAATTAAAATTGAAAAATGTATGTTTTTAGAGCAAGACTTAAATAGAGATGTTAATTGAAAAGTGTATTATTTTAGAGTTGTTAATTGAAAAGTGTTTAAGTGTTTTTTGGATGAACCCTAGGTTAGATGATTGTGTGTTGTTGATGTAAAAGGGTAAGGTGTTGTCCCTCACCCTAATAGTTTGCTCGAAATCATCTCCATTGAGATAATTGCGAGACGGTACTAACAACGGTAAGGTTGGGAGTTCGAAATAACTTACTTCACTACTTGGATGGAAAAGGGTTTTGTGCTGTCCTTGACCCCCATATTCGGCTCGAAATCATCTCCACTGCGATGATATCGATGCCACTAACTTGACATATGTTATTGGGAATGTTATGGGAATCTAACGCGTTTTTTAAATGCGTGTAGATGAATTGGTATCAATTGAATCGTGATTGGGTGTATGATCAGTTATATTCGAGAAGGGCGGGTGTGAAGGAATCTTTTGTTGTTGGGGTTGAACAGTTTATTGTGGTAGCGTGGCAACATGATTTGGCTAAAGAGGGAAATGGGGTTAGATGTCCATGTTTAGAATGCGACAGTGCACCTATTAGGACTGATGAGGAAATCATGTCACTTGTATCAATGGGGGTTTAGGCCTAATTATAGGATTTGGACTTACCATGAAGAACGACTTCCAAATTTTGACATAGGAGCTTCAAGTAGTTCTGGTGTTGGTGTTTCACGTAATGAAAATATTGAGTCGATGAAAAACATGATTTGTGATGGTCTCGGGGTGAATGTGCCATTTGATGAGCCTCAGTATGACAATCATGAAGAACTTCCAAATGAAGAAGCACAGAGATTTTATAATTTGTTATCAGATTCAAACAAACCGTTGTTCGGAGGCTCGCTAGATTCAAAATTATCTATGTGTGTGAAGCTTTTAGCTCTCAAGTCCATGAGTAGTATTTCTGAGGTGGGTTTAGACTATGTGACTGAAATGAAGTTGGATACGACACCTAATAAGGATAATTTGCCAAAAAATTATTATGAAGCAAAGATGTTAGTATCGAAACTGGGATTGGATTTTAAGAAGATTTATTGTTGTGAGAAAGGGCACATGTTGTATTACAACAACGAATTTGGTAAAAAAGATGGTGAGCTACTTGAATGCAAATTCTGTGGACTGCCGAGGTATCATGTTCGTAAATGGGCAAAACGTAATTATAAACTCATTCCTGTGAAGTCGATGTTCTATTTTCCTATAATTCCAAGGTTGCAAAGAATGTTTGCATCAACTAAAATTGCCTAGAAAATGAATTGGCATTATGATAATAGGGGTACCTCAGACATTTTGTGCCACCCATCTGACGATGAAGCATGGAAACACTTTGATTTAGTGCATTCAGATTTTGCCTCAGACATTTTTTGCCACTCCATATATCCAAACATCATCTTCTCTCTACTCTTATTGGCCAGTCATTGTTACCCCTTACAATCTTCCTCCTGAGATGTGCATGACTAAACCGTTTATGTTTTTGACTTGTCTGATACCTAGTCCAAATAATCCAAAAGCTAACATTTGAGTATTTGAGTATTTTGTTATGACATTTCAGTACTGTTTGTATTATTTGTTTTACATTTGAGTATTTGAGTATTTTATTATGACATTTCAGTATTTGGTGTTGTACTGACATTTGATTTTACGTTGTGTTGATTCGAATTCTGACATTTCAGTATTTTAGAAATGTTTGATTTATATTGTTTTAGGTATTTGAAATTTTATTATTTATTAATAATTATAATAAGCAGGGTTAATAGCAGGTTTTAAATTTTTATTTTTTTGGGACTTTAGCGAGGGAATTAGCGAGGGACGTGAAGACACGTGGCAGTCACCCATGGGCCCTGGAGTCATGGCAGTTAGCGAGGGAACTGACCGTAGCAAATTAGCGACAAAACACAATTTCTCTCGCTAACGGGATATATTAGATGGAGCGTTTTAGCGACCGAACTGGTTCCTCGATAATGGCAATTAGCGACGGAATTGGGCCTGTTAGCCACCGAATATTCCCTCGCTAATGACCGTGTTTTTTGTAGTGTTAGTGTTCAGAAAAAAAGTTAACTGTCCAAATACTCAAAGTTCATTCATCAAAAACCGGTTTAATGAAAAAATAATAATTTTGTGACAAAACATTTGGTTCGGTTACTATCAAATCACAAATATATTTTTTAAATTTTTTAGGATTTACAGTTTATAGCTAGGAATAGCTCATTTCTTTTAAGTATCTATGGATAGTCAATTTCAATTTTATAATCTTCTTATTTAATTTAGGGTTAAATATGTTTTTGGTCCTAATACAATTTTATTTTTTTTATTTTAGTCCCTAAAAAAATTCACCTACTTTTGGTCCTTATAAAATTTGTTTTTTTTTTGTTTTAGTAATGACCTTTTATAAGCGCTATTAAAAGTCATGAAAGACTAAAACCTAAAAAACCAAATGTTATTGGGACCAAAAATAGGTGAAATTTTTTTAGGGACTAAGATAAAAAAAAACAAAATTCACAGGGACCAAAAAAATATTTAATTTATAGTTATAATTTAACTTTTATTTACAGTTTTTAGACTATAAATTTTATTAACAAACACCATTACTATGGATTATGTGTATAAAACAATTTGTCTAGATTATGTATGTACACACTCTATTTTAGTTCCAAAGTTCTGTTTTCTAGTATTTTTCGTTAAGGGTCTCTGTCAAACAAATAAATTCGATATATGTGAGAGAAAATGACTCAAATTAGATATTGAGTTCATGAGTTGACAAGTTTACACTGCAATCCCCAATTTGTGTGTTTTTGAGACGATAGTGGCAAAGAAGAATAATTCAGTCGCACAATCAAACGTATCAAAGATTTTCAGTGATTATCTGATTGAATTCAAGGCGCAAAGCAGTTGGACAAAACCTGTGAATCACACCCTGAGAGGGCAAAACATTGTGAATCCTTCAATCACTTTGCATTGACGGTTTTCAAAATGTAAAGTTAAGTAAAAACAATATCAATCAATCCACGGAAATCAATCCCAAGCGGGGAAAAAATATCACAAATTCCTAAATGCAATGAGTAAAATGAAATAAATTGCTAAAAAGGAGACAAGAGTGAGGCACTCTATTGTCGAAAAGAAATTGCATTGAACTGAAATAAGTTTGAAAATACAAAAGGGGTTAGCTCAGACATACATTGTTCAGCGTTGTAGCCAGAGATTTTATGTAGTCCGATGTGTTATGCATAATGGGCTACTGAATGTTATGAAATCGCCCCGAGTTCTTCGTAAGAACTACTATTTATAGAACTATGAAAAATAAACTGCTAGGTTGCATGATGGACACATGTCCTTATTGAAAGCAGAAAAAAATAAAGTAACTAATGATTGTTGATGATCGATATCACGTGTCTTCTGGCGTCTGGATGCTTCACACTTGTATTCGCTTGTTTAGTGTTGCTCTGATCTTCGAAATTCGCCTTTGAGCCTTTCTACGAGAACCTCCCACGTATCTTTCTAAAACGTAGTCTTGTGTGTGTATCTTCTTCTTCTTTTAACCATCGGGATTGGCTTCCGAAATCCTTCCGAGGGTAGGTATAGACTTTCGAGTCGTTTCGTCTTCGAGTATTACTCCTTTTGGCAATTCCCGAATTCGCTTTTAACGTCATGCTGACATGTCCTTATAGGTAATTTTGAATTCGAAATTTGGCTGTAACAAGTTCGCAATTGCCTTTTTATTACACAACGCTACAAAAAGCACGGGGATTAACGAGGGACATATTCGTCGCTAATAGGCCCAATTCGGTCGCTAATGCCCATTTGCGAGGGAATTAGCGAGGGACCGGTTCGATCGCTAATATCCTCTTCGCTAATTCCTTTTAGCGAGGGAAATTGTGTCAGTCGCTAATTAACTAGGGACCATTCAGTGGCTAATTCCCTCGCTAAGTCTGACAACACACTTCCCAAATCTGACAGGCACACTTCTCAATCTGAGTGGATTGTTATTATTATTATATTAGTATTATTATTACTATTGTTATTGTTATTATTGTTGTTATTATTATTATTATTATTATTTGTTAAATTATTATTATTATCATCATCATCATCATCATCACCAAACTTTCCAAAGAGAGAGAGAGGAGTGAGAGTGGTGGTGGTGTGGTGGTAAATGGTGGTGGTAGTGTGGTGGTGGTCGTAGAGAGAGAAGGAGAAGAGTAAGGGAGAAAGAGAGTGAAATCTATGTGGTGGTGGTGGTGGTTGTGGTAAATGGTGGTGGTGGTAGTGTGGTGGTGGTCGTAGAGAGAGAAGGAGAAGAGTAAGGGAGAAAGAGAGTGAGATCTATGTGGTGGTGGTGGTGGTAGTGTGGTGGTGGTGTAGAAGAAAGAGAGATCTATGTGTTGGTGGTGTGAAAGAAAGAGAGAATGAAGCTCGTAGGAGAGAGAAAGGAGTGAGAGGGTAACTACATTGGTGGTGGTGGTGGTGGTTTGGTGGTGGAAGTAAAAATTGGGAAAGTGGAAGAGAAGAAGAGAGAAGAGTCAAGAGGGGAGAGAAGAAAAGAGAGTAAATGAGAGAGTGTGTGTATGGTTCGGATTGTTATAAAAAAATGACAGTTTGCGACAGATTTAGCGAGGGAACTCCCCTCGCTAATCCTCGCGTTTCCCAAGACCACCTGCAACGGTCAGATCATTTGCAAGACGTGACATGTTGTGTCAGACATTTAGCGAGGGATTCCTCATTCCGTCGCTAACTGCCATAGGTTTGCGTGCCCAGAATTTCAAATTGGCGCCCTTGCACTTAGCCACTGATATTCTGTCGCTAATTGCCTATATTCTGTCGCTAAATGTCAGGTTTTGCGAGGGAACTGTTTCCCTAGCAAAGTCTGTCGCTAATATGTGTTTTTGCGAGGGAAAATATTTCACTCACTAATCCGCGCTTTTTTTGTAGTGCAATTTTTTTTAATTCTTACCTACCTTCAATTTAAATATAAGGTTTTTTCATGTTGCAATTTAAAAAACAAATTTTACGCCAACAATCGTTCTATGTTAACTAGAATTTTTATCTCGTGTAACACACGGGTCAATGCTCTAGTTTAATTTTTATTCTTTAGGTACCTAGAGCTAAAAGCAATGTTATTAAAGTCGACTCGGCCATCGTCTTGAAGTCAAGACCTTCGTTCACTAGTTCTCTGCAATTGGTAAATAAGTCTTCTGGCCGGCGCGTGAGCTAGGACACTTTTAAAAAGTATTAAAAATAGATATGATATGTATAAAATTTTTTTAACTTAAAAATTTGGAAAAAAAAAATCTCACCACAAAATTAACACAAGTTTTCAATTTCCAAAACCCTACCCTACCGATCGGTCGGACTTGACTTGGTTTCTGGGACTTAATTGGTAGGACCATTTCACCTGGTTTCTTGTCTTGATTCGCTTTTAACACGCAAGTCGTGTATGCAAACTCACTGAATCTCTGCTCCATGATGGTCCACTGCGGTAGGGTAGGGTTTTAATAACACTAGCTAAAAGTGCATACAAGAATGATGTCTTTAATTTATTTATTGCCGCAACAAGTTGATAACTACTACACACGCCTCTTATCCCCGACCATAATGTAATAGCTATCTATATATATATGCCAACTATATCCAGTGGCGAACTTAATTATTTTCTGTAGATAGTAAGCTATTCTTCCTAATTCTCATCTTCCAACACCCTACGTGCTTCGCTGAAAGAAGCACATCAAGCTGTCGCTGTAACGTGTAATCGGTGTATCGGTGTACTAATACAAGTAGCAATGCCAATTTTGATTTCAAGTTATAAATGACACTTTGGTTTTTAACTTCTAACTAATAAATAAACTATTTTAAGTTTTGCCAATCGCATTATTTAACCATATATATTTCGAAAGATCAGCTAGGAATGTAAAAAAAAAACGAAGCTAGGAATCCATGTGGTTCGTTCGTATTTACTTTGGGATCATGTGAATGTGAGACCCCTACAGTACATTAAATTCCACGCGAGTTTTCTAGCCTGTTAAGGTAAGAAATTTGACTCTCAAGCTGCGTATATTGGTTGTGTAGTCTACAATTTTTGATGGGGGGCCGCACAAGGACCACTTGATTCAGATGTATGTATGTAGACTGTGAATGATAATATCAAAGCCATACGGCAACATAACAAAACATGGGGGAACCAACAAGTATTGATTCAAGTGGTAACTCGACTTAGATCCCATTTAAAGGTCTTGAGTTCGAATATTGAGTCACGATAAAACTCATTGAGAGGTGAGCCAACCACACCGATCGGTAAAATTGGTGCTCGTCTTCAATCAGTGCATCGCCGAATCGGCCATTATGTGTAATAATTAGCATTTAATGCACCTTGTAATATAAAAACTCACCCATGAGGCTAATGAGAAGGATCTGAAATCCACCATCGTCACGATTTCACTTGATTTCAACCATTTTCACTAAGCTTTATGCAACTATCATAGCATTCTTAATATTATTATGTTCGGCTTGTTTCCTCCCGGAAAACATATCGGAACAACGGTAAATTGAACTCACGATGAGATATTTTCATCTATTACCAAATTATAAATATGTTATTTTGGTATGGAGTTGACAGTGAAGCGCAACTCAATTTATAAGGCGCTTCACATGCGTTCGAGACATAAAAGGAACCTAGTACAAAAAATGTTTATAATAACATGTAAAAGCATTACTATAATGACTTTCAACCAGATTGACACCAAATTCCTTAACTATCATTTGCAACACACAAAAGAGTAGAATGCAATAGAAAAACTCAACCCATCAAAACACGAAAAACACTAATTCCAATAAATTAGCAAAAACCTATAGCTAGGTAAACCTAACATATCCCTAGAAAAATCCTCAACAATGCAGCTGGGAATTAAATCCAACCAAACAAACTCGCTTATACTAGTTCCATGACCATCAAGTTTATCAGCACAAACATTTCATTCTCTATAAATATGAGCGCAAACGAAGTTCATTTGTCTCGTCAAGTATAAACAGTTATTTCATCTATTTCTTAGCTTCTAATGAACTACTTTACAAGTCTTGAAAGTAAACCACTAATTCAGAATCACACTCCAACAAAAAAACTTCCAACTTTTATCAAAAGTTGTTTCTATAATCTCAGTAGGTAGGCTCGGATAATGGTAATTTATCTACCGAAGAGTGTAAGAATGGGGCTCAAGCTTCAAACCCCTAGAAACTAACATTCCCCCCAGTGGCGGATCTTCTCAAGAGCCGGGGGAGCCACGACACCCGTCAAAAAAAATAGAATTTTTAAAAAAAAATACTACTAAGAATAGTTATCTAAATAAAATATATATATTACGCTTGCGAAATCTTCCCAGGTTACAAAGTTAGCGCAGCGGTAAGCTGAGTAATACTTCAAGCAGTGGTTGCAGGCTTGATCCTACTGGTTGGCATTTTTTCTAATGCATTGACATCTTATTTTTATATTATTGGCAGCGTGTTTTCAATTTCATTTTTTTAATTTAGTTTTGTTTGTAAATGTATTTTTTTTTATATATTATTTAACTATTTTGGCTCCCCCTAATATTTGACTCAAGATCCGCCACTGATTCCCCCCACCCAACAATTAACTGCTAACATTTTGCTTATAAAAACAATTTCTATAATCAGTACAGTCCCAATTGCCTCAACATGAAGCACATAGCTGAGGCCAATGGAGGCAGAAAAATAACCAAAAATAGCAACACTTATATCACTAAAAATACCACCACATGCATTCGACTGGTCCAAGACAACCTTTAGCAACACCATTTGTAGTGTAATTTATCATATAGGAAGCAAGGGAAATCCAAATAACTTTTTTGATGTTAAGAGAACTTCTATAATTACCAATGACATTAAAGACCTTTTATAATCATAAACTTAGCAATGGAGGAAGACATGTAAGATTTAGAAGCATTTTTTTCTAAGACCACATTGGAAAGTATTAAATTGATAGCCGAGTATAAGGGGATCACATAATTATTAAATCTAGTCTGATTCCTTCATGACCAAATTGTCCAAAGACAATATCACACAACTGAGGGTTCCAACCATGAGAAGTCAAGGCTAAAATATTTTGAAAAGAAATATCAATATGGATCGTAACCATAAAATCCCTGGAAAAGATTTGATCCCCTAAAATACACTTCTCATGAATTCAATGATTACTGTAAGGCAAATGGAATACAGAGGCAACTTACTGCAGGGTACACACCTCAACAGAATGGTGTTGCAGAAAGGAAAAATAGGCCAATCATGAATATGGTGAGGTGCCTTCTATCTCAAAAGAAAGTACCAAAGAAATTTTGGCCTGAAGTAGTGAATTGGTCCATATTTGTACAAAATAGGAGTCCTACAGTTGTAGTTACTGACCTGGCCCCTGAAGAGGCTTGGAGTGGCCTGAAACCATCTGTGCATTGGTTTAGAACATTTGGTTGCATTGGTTATGTGCATGATTCTCATAGAAGAAAGTTAGATGACAAGAGCAAACAGTGCATTTTACTTGGTGTAAGTGAGGAATCCAAAGCATATAGGCTATATGATCCAATCTCCAACAAGATTCTTATCAGCAGGGATGTAGTATTCGATGGAGAGAAACATTAAAACTGGGAGAAGAATTCCACTGAAACAACTTTTGAAGTGATAAATGAAGGCACCAGAACAGAGGATGATGATGATGATTCTGCAGATGAACATGCCTCCAGTGACACTGACAATGATTCATCAAATTCAACAACTCATGAAGACACTGCAGAAGCCGATAATGTTGATCCCGGTGAAGAAACTCATGAAGATAGTCCTGTTGTAGGGAGGATAAGGAGGAAACCAGGCTATCTACAAGACTACATAACTGCAGAGAATGGTGAAGAACTTGACATTGATGAATACAAATCACAGTTGCTATTGCCCGAACAATGATCCAATCTTTGTTTGAAGATCTTTGTAAAAGAAGAAAAGTGGAGGAAAGCTATGCAACTTGAACTTGCTTCAATTGAAAAGAATGACACATGGGAGCTAGTTGATCTTCCAAAGAATGCAAAAGCAATTGGAGTAAAGTGGATCTACAAGACCAAGCTAAATGAAAAAGGAGAAATTGAGAAACACAAGGCAAGACTAGTGGCAAAAGTGTATTCTCAAAAGCAAGGGGTTGATTACAAAGAAGTATTCGCACCAGTCGCTAGATGAGACACTATACAGACTATAATTGCTCTAGCAGCCATGAAGGGGTGGATCATCTACCAATTGGATGTCAAAAGTGCATTTTTACATGGTGAAATTACAGAAACTGTATATGTGAATCACCCACAAGGATTTGAGAAGAAAAGGGTAGAAAACAAGGTGTACAAGCTGCACAAAGCACTCTAAGGCTTGAAACAAGCCCTAAGGGCTTGGTATATCAAGGTGGAGAGCTATTTCACAAAGGAAGGATTCACCAAGTGCCATTCAGAATACACTCTCTTTGTAAAGACAATTGTTGGCAGAGGTATTTTGATTTTGAGTTTATATGTTGATGATCTGATTTTTACTGGTAATGATCCTAGTATGTTTGATAGCTTTACGTCCTCCATGAAGGCTGAGTTTGATATGTCAGATCTAGGAAAGATGTCCTATTTCCTAGGAGTAGAGGTAGTCTTGAGTGATCTTCGAATTTTCATCAATCGGTCTTAGTATGCCAAAGAAATACCGGCAAGGTTCAATATGAGTGAAGCCAATGCAGTAAAAACTCCTATTGTACTTGGAAATACTCTATCTTTAGCAGGCAGTGGTGAGATGTTTGATAGCACCAAGTATAAACAAATGGTGGGCAGTTTGATGTACATCACTGCCACCAGACCCGATTTGATGTATTCTGTGTGCCTGGCTAGTAGATACATGGAGAAACCAACCACTGAACACCACCTTGCAGTGAAGAAAATCATGAGGTATCTTAAGGGAACAATTGATTTTGGTATCTGTCTGATAAAGAAAAGGATGTGAACACGAGAGTCGCTAGGTTATGCAGACTCTGATTATGCAGGTGATAAGGACGACAGAAAGAGCACTGGTGGATACATCTTTATGCTGGGAAATGGAGAAATCTCTTAGTCTTCAAAGAAACAAGCAGTTGTCACCTTGTCAACTACTAAAGCTGAATTTATATCAGCTGCTTCATGTGCCACACAAGCGGTTTGGCTGAGGAAAATTATGGAAGATCTTGGACAGAAATAGTGTAGCAGTACTCCAATCAAGTGTGATAATAGTTCTGCAATCAAAGTGTCCAAAAATCCTGTGTTGCATGGAAGATGCAAACACATTGATGTTCGTTTTCACTATTTGCGTGATCTTGTGAAGGAGGGATTGAGTTACAATTTTGCAAGTCTGAACTGCAATTAGCTGATATCATGACCAAGCCTCTAAGGCTAAAGGAGTTTGTACATCTTAGAACTTGGATGGGAATGACAGAAAATAAACCAGATACTGTCTGATATGTGTATCAAGTTTAAGGGAGGATATGTTGGATGTAATTGGGCTCATTTGAGTAGTTATTAGCATTGTTGTACTGTTGCTTGGGCCTGTGTATAGAGGACTTGGCCCAGTCCAATTAGACTCATTAATTGAGTTAGTTTTTTCTATTTTCGTTACTGTTATTGTTCAGTTAAAGAACCTCTATTGTATAAAACCTTGTAAGCTCATCTTTTTCAATAACAGAATACGATTTCACTCAAATTTTCTCACTGTTTTGGTTCCAACAGTTCCGACGGCGGCTTGGTGTCAAGAGCGATGGTAGAAGCGAGAGAGTGTTTGCTGCGTGTGAAGAGCGATGGTTTTGTGTTTGCTACCTGATTTACAGTTTATTACGATTTTGCCATTAATGAAAATTGCACCGTTTTCTGTGTTTTTAGTTTTGGAAACAAAAAAGGAAAATTGGAAAGCAAAACTACTTTTAGCTGTTTTTGTTTTTCTCTTCTAAAAACAGCAAAATAGAAAACTCTTTCCAAAACAATTTTTAAAAACAATCCACCCAAACATGATTTTTCTGATTTTAAAATTTAAAAACAAAAAACAGATTTTGAAAACTGTTTCCAACAAACCTAAGTATTTTTCGAGAGTTTGATTCAGAAAGGTTAGAGGAGGAATGGAAAAAAGTGTGACTCACTCATTACTCTTTCTACTTGAATTGAAGGAAAAAGTGAAGGAAATGAATTTTTTTAAACTAATTTTACTAAAATGTCTTTGATTTTGTTGGCCATTATAAATAGTTTTAATTTACAATAAATATTTCAAAATTATAAATACTTTTAATCTCTTTCTAATTAGAATTAAATATTTTGAAATTCTCTCAATTTTAATTGGATGCATTTATTTTTTTATATTATTTTTTATTATATCTCACTTATACTTAGGAATATTTATATTTTTTATTACCAATTTCTTTCGTTCTTTCCTTTCATTTATTTTCTCCTAAAAATCAAACCATTATACAATTATCTCATTTTCTACTCTTTTTTTCCTCTCTTTTTTTCCTCTACTATATTTCTTTCGGATTTGGATCCCCTCCAATCGGCTTTATCTCAAGTCGCAATCTGGACCGTTGAATTTTGATCTCGCAGTAGAGATTTAAAACTATATTTTTATATGTACTTTTTTGAAGTTAAATCATGACCATTAAATTTATATCCGATGGCCAGTATTTGGTGACAGCACTGACAAGACCACAAGTTGACAGGAGAGGATCGTAATCCCTTTCTTTCCCACCCCAAACAAACCATAAAATAGTGCTACTACTACTAGTGGAGCAGCATAAACAAATTACAAACCCGAAATTCTTCATCATAAAAAGGCCGTCAGATCCCGACTTTCCGTCGTCGAGAGCCGTAGATTAAAAAATTCCCTTTCATTATGGACAGGGACAAACGCGACTCAGACAATTCATAAACAGAAAGGGAGCGTGTTTCAATAATAAATAAAAAAAGAGAGAGCGTGTGTCCAAAAATTCAAATCCAAAACCCTCCCGCGAGAAAAAGGAAAACACACGTTTTCTCAAACGGATATTCTCCTCTTCAATCTTCTTTTCTTCTCTGCTTCTGATTCTCGCCTTTTCTGTCGAAAGATGTCTGGTCGCCACGAGAAAGAAAAGGGCGTCAACGTTCAGGTTCTCCTTCGTTGCAGGTATTCTTCTTTCCACTCAATTCAATTCAATTCAATTCAATTCCCTTTCCATTCCGCCACAACTTCTGATTATTTGTTAATTTATCTAGATTGAATTTCCATTCTGTTTTGCTTGCAGGCCATTCAGTGAAGACGAGTTGCGGGAAATGCGCCGCTGGTTGTCACATGCAACGATTTCAACAGAGAGGTAGCAGTGTCTCAGAGCATCGCCGGCAAGCATATTGACAGGGTTTTCACTTTCGATAAGGTCAAATATTTCCTTAACTTTTTGTGTATTTCTCGTGCAACTAGCTTTTTTCGATGGAATGTCAAATGTTAGGTTGGCTTGGTTCAATTTACTTTTAACTTTCTACGCTGATTTACAATCCATGTAGATGTTTGCTTAGTTAAGAGATTCATCTTAGTCTTTAGACTGTGATCGAGGGACTTTCATGTAAAACCATCAATTTTGAGTATAATAATCGAATAAGAAATCTTATATGATAGATTGATTACAAATTAAACTGAACCGGAAGCAAGAAGAATAAACTTACCTTATTGCAGAAACTACTTTGATCAGTATCGGTGTGATACAATGGGAATTGGGTCTTTAATTCTCCTAGTTTGAGGGTTTTAATGAACTTAAATTATACAATAATAATGTTCAATGGTTTACATTCATGATGAACCAACAGAATAAGGAAATGTTTGGTGCTACTTTAACAATCCTAATTTTAGGATTTGAAATTTATTCGATGTTGTATCCTTCAGGTCTTTGGTCCTTCTGCAAAGCAAAAGGATCTTTATGAACAAGCTGTTGTTCCAATAGTAAATGAAGTTCTGGAGGGCTTTAATTGCACTATATTTGCATATGGTCAAACTGGTACGGGCAAAACATACACAATGGAAGGTGATTCCAAAAGGACAAAGGTACGACTGGGTGTCTATCTCTTAGGTCTTACACATGAATGAAATAAATGTGCTGCAGGCATACTCATTGATCATGCTTAATCAGTAATAACGTTATTTGACTATTCTACAGAGTTTTGGGCCCAATGGAGAGTTACCTGCAGAAGCAGGAGTCATACCTAGGGCTGTTAAGCAGATCTTTGATACTCTTGAGAGTCAGAATGCTGAATATAGTGTGAAGGTCACATTTTTAGAATTGTATAATGAAGAAATTACTGACTTGCTTGCCCCGGAGGAAATTTCAAAAGTTTCGTTGGAAGAGAAGCAAAAAAAGCAGCTTCCCCTCATGGAGGATGGTAAAGGTGGTGTTCTTGTAAGAGGTTTGGAGGAAGAAATTGTAACAAGCGCTAATGAAATTTTTACCTTGCTAGAGAGAGGGTCAGCCAAACGGCGCACTGCAGAAACTTTATTGAATAAGCAATCAAGGTAATTGTTCTTTTATGTTTCTCTCATTCTTTGGACGGATTGTCAATTTTTGTTCTTTTATTAACAATCCATTTCCCCTCTTAGTCGGTCACATTCTTTGTTTTCAATTACAATACACATCAAGGAAGCAACCCCAGAAGGTGAAGAACTTATAAAATGTGGCAAACTGAATTTAGTAGATTTAGCAGGTTCAGAAAATATTTCTCGCTCTGGTGCTAGAGAGGTAATACACGAGCGCACATTTTATTTGATATACAATATTGGAATTGTCCAATAAATAAAAGTTTATAAGCTTGGTGAATTGGATTTCTGTGATATTAGGGTCGTGTGCAAGAGAAGCGGAGAAATTAATAAAAGTTTGCTTACTTTAGGGCGGGTGATCTCTGCACTTGTGGAGCACCTTGGCCATGTCCCTTACAGGTTTTTCCCCTTCTTCTAATGATTGTATTATGCTTCATTTTCTATTTTAAGTTTTTGTTCAGGGGGCATTGTGCGTAGATAGCTACAACAACATATTTGTATGTATCATTTTCTTGTTTGCTTACATAAAAATTGAAATTTAGGGATAGCAAGTTGACACGTTTACTGCGTGATTCACTCGGGGGAAGAACAAAAACATGCATCATAGCAACCGTTTCTCCCGCAGTTCATTGCTTAGAGGAGACATTGAGCACCTTGGATTATGCACACAAGGCGAAGAACATAAGAAATAAGCCTGAGGTTTGTTACTATTCTTGAGAGCTATGTTAAATTGCATCTCTGGTTATGTCTCAGTAGTATTTGGTCCATCGTGTTATAGGAGTAGTAGTTCCCCAAAAATAGTATGATTTTTTTTTTTGGGACATTCATAATATATGCTCACTCAAAATGTGCTGATTTTATTTTATTTTGAAGACAGATGCTTATTTGAATAGTCTGATTACTATGTTTGATCCATTATTGAGATGAAATCATTATTTTTTCTGTCATTATCTTATGAATATTCTCTATTTCAATTCATTTTTTGTTACATATTTTAAGAGCTTGTACTTAGCTTCTGGTGATTAATGAAAGCTGTAGTACTTTCTTATTCCAATTGCTGATAGAACTTGCCTTCTAGCGATCCATTGAGGTTTCAAAAATTTGTTGCCAATTTAGGGTTTGCAAGTGTAATGTGGGATGTGATAAAAAATCAAACTTTGGGATGTGAATCCTTTTCATCAAACAAACACATGAGAGTAAACCATGAAAAAGTTTGAAGATATTAGAACTTAAATAGATAAATATATAATTAGTTTAATAGGAAGATAAATACAATTTCTATACGTTTCTAATCTAATTTTTCAACAAATTTCCATAAAATACATCACATAAGTAAAAACTTGCACGTTAACACAGGACACATAATATTGACAGGTGAAGTGGTAAGCGGCAATAGTGTAGGGAAGTCAAATAAATTAGTAGTGAATGTTAGGCACACTATTAATGATAGGCCCATTATTAATATGAGAGGGAAAATGGTAAGTATAAGAGAGGAGAGTAGCAGAATGGAGGGCAGGCAGTTATTTTGGAGTAAGGAAAATAGGGCTGAGTGAGAGTGATCACATCTCAGAGGGGGGTAATTTCTTAGGGAATTATCTTGTTCTTTTCTGTTTTCGGCATTCTTCAAGGAGGATATTCATCCATTCCATTGTAATCTACTTTCCTTTGTTATTATCTCTTTGTAATTCACAAAGGAGTTTATCTCTATATTATTAGTACAAGAGTAATTTCCAGTTTCATCTCTTATTCTGCGTGCTGGTTCTATTAGTGAAACTCAACTTTTTGCGTGGATTGGCTTGTACTTGAATACTGCTTGCTCATGATGATGCTTACCATAGATGTACTCAATTATACACAATAGAATAAAACATAGAAAATTTTGAAAGGAAGAGCTGAAAGTACTCAAAAAGTATTCACAAGTGAGATGGTAGTAAGCTGAAGATAAGATGTGCTAGATATGCAGACTTTTTTTGGTGTCATCTTTTGCTTTGATATGGTATATTGCTAAGTCTGAATTGTTTTTCTTGCTTTTCTTGTTTTTTTACTAGGTTAACCAAAAAATGACGAAAACAACTCTCATCAAGGATCTTTATGGTGAAATTGAACGCCTTAAGGCAGGTTAGTTGCGCTTATCTTGTGATTGATTAAGTAAGAACTAAGAACTATTTAAGGCTTTTAGCTTTCTTTTTTGAGAGTTTCTGAGGTTGACTAAATTTGTGATTTTGATAAGAGGTTTACGCTGCTCGTGAGAAAAATGGCATCTATCTACCAAAGGACAGATACCTTCAGGAGGAGAATGAAAAGAAGGTTGTTTTTTATACTTTATATTTGTTGCCTTTATTGTCAAAACACGATCGTTTCAGCATGTTTCTTAGGAAAACTATTTCATTCCACATAGGCACATACACTTCCAACCACTGAAAACATTGTGACACTTTTTTGTTTAATTTGAAGAAGCCCAATTCCTTAGACGTATACTTTCTTTGTTTTAGTTCATGTGTTAGCATAATTTGTTATTTATTTTATTTAGATTTCCATTTCCATGTTTATTTTCCAAAAGTTCAGACGGTGCCGTCGAGCCCTCTATTGATTCACGTTTTCTTCTATTTAGGCCATGGCAGATCAGATTGAGAAGATGAATATTGCATTAGACAGTCACCAAAAGGTTTGATTTTCCTGTCAGCTATTATATTCAGAATATATTTCAGTCTGGTCCTGTTCCCTGTCATGCTTAGCCTTAGCTTGCTTCTTTTGTTTGTTTGAATTAGAAACTTGAGGATTTGCAAAGCAAATATGCTGACCAAGTTTTGCAGTGCTCACATTTGAGCACAAAACTGGATGCTACTGAGGTATGTTATCTGAGCGTTTGTTTGCTGTTGTTGTGTTATATGCATTCTTATAAAAAGAAACAATACAGAAAAACTTGAACAAGACCAGCATGTTACTTGCCAACACAGAGGAAGAATTAAAGAAATGTCGGTATAGCCTGAAAGAAAAGGATTTTATCATTTCTGAGCAAAGGAAAGCAGGTATGCATGATTGTATTCTTTATCATTATTTCTTTTGTTGTATTGTTGTGCTAATGTTAATTACGTGCTATAGAAAATGCTCTGACTCATCAAGCGTGCATTTTAAGAGCTGATTTGGAGAAAGCTCTTCAAGATAATGCTTCATTGTTTTTGAAAGTTGGTATGGGATATTGTTCTTTCCCTGATTTTGATTGACGAAAAACTGGTTTAGTAACTTAATAATGTCTGTCATTATTTTTTATAGGTAGAGAAGATAAATTGCACTCAGATAACAGAGCTGTGGTGAATAATTTTAAAGTGGAGCTTGCTCACCAAATTGGTTCTCTTTGTAACACTGTGGAAACATCATTGTTACAACAGAATGAACACCTCGAATGTGTAGATAACCTCTGCCATTCGTTTTTAGGCATTCATGATAAGGTGTGTAAATAAATCTGTTATCACAATTTTTTGTTTTTGATGTCCTTTCATGCTTTCAATAAATTTGTTGATCCCTTTTCCTATTTATCTTTATGTTATGTTTAGATGTTTAGATTCTCTTAACGTTCATGATTTGACTTTTCTAGTCATTTTATTCTTGGACTCATCCATCCATCCATCTTTTTGTTGGTTGTAGGCAGTTGTTGATTTGAAACAGAAAGTTACAACTCTGAGGGCTCTGTATATATCTCATATCGAAGCAATGCAAAATGTTGTGCGTTTACATAAGTCGTGTTCTGATGCTACCTTTCAGGAACTATCATCACTTATATCCTCCAATGGTCACTCTATTGAAGAAGTAAGCCACAGCTGTTCAAATCACTTATGTTTATTGGTTGAGTCTTGTTAACATATTTTTCATTCTTGTTAAATTATAACGAAAAAGTACTTTCAATGCTGAATCAGTTTCTTGCATCCGAGGCTACCAAAGCAAGTTCAGTGCTCGATGATCTTCAGGGTTCTCTTTCAACTCAGCAGGGCGAATTGACACTTTTTGCTAGGGAACTATGCCATGTATGTGCTTCTGGCGCATCCCCTCTTTTTATCTTTAATTTTTAGCATTTAGCCACTCAATCACATCAGTGTTTTTATGTTGCTGTTATATAGTTTGCCTTTACGTATTTTATCCGTACAATAATCATTTATCATTTATTTTTACTGTATGATTAATCTTGTTTTGGCCCTTGTCTTGTAAAAAGCGATTAAATGCCAATGCTGATCAAATAAAGGATATATCTAAGTGCACTCATGAATTCGTGGATAAGCTTGTGGAAGAAGCAAAAAGAGTTGAAAGCTTTGCATCTGAGGCTGATGAAATGCAAATAAAGAGCATCGCCAAGTTTAAAAAAGCTTACGAGGTGATAACATAGTTTTGTTAAATGTTAATTTCTTCCATATTAAAATAGTTGATGGTTGTTGGTACTGATTTGCAAGTTTCAACGGTTATTTTGTACAGGAACAATCAAAATCTGATACAGAGAAACTTATAGCTGACGTGACTAATTTAATATCAAATCACGTTTGTCGTCAAATGGATCTGGTCTGTTTCAAGTATCTCTTTTGATAGTTTTTCCATTTTCTTTCCATTTTCCCCTCCTAGAAAGGATTGTTGATGGGATCATGCATGTGTTTATACTTGTCATTCAATACTGAAAATGAAAATGGTTGGTGGTTCAACTTGCAGGTAGATACAAGTTTTGTTGATCTTAGAGAAAGTGGCATTGCTAGCAAGTCATTCTTAGATGGACATGTATCATCTGTGGGAGATATCGTGTCTCATGCAAAGGCGAAGTGGCAGGGCTTTTGCACGCAGGCAGAAAAAGACGCCAAAGGCACCTCTGATTTTTCTGCTGCACAACATTGTCGCATGACAGAGCTTTTGCAGCAGAGGTGTGTGTTATTTCTTATTAATTTCTTGGTCCACATCCTACCTGTTCCATTGCTTTACAGTCTAACAATATCTTTCTAATCCTTCTGTTCAGTATCAATACCGCTGAATCAGCTTTCCAACATACAAGAAGGACACACGAGGTTGTAAATGAGATTGGAACCAAGCATATTTCTTCAGCAGTGTCACTTATCAGGTTTGTGGTCAATTGATTGAGATAACTGTCTCTGATGGTTGTTAAGCGTAAAGCAGTAGAGAAAACTGGAATTTGAGTGAAAATTCATTTCATTGATCTGATGAATTACAAGTTACAACTATAGAACTGCTATATATACATAGCTATGTTCATTCTACTAACTGAACTGTTGTAATAAACTAACAATAATCTAACAGCTTACCTAATTAACCTACTCTCTAACAGCTCACTAACAAATGAAGTAACAATAAACAGTTTGATAACTGAAAGGATTTAGCTAACTTACAATTTAAGAATAGGTCCAATAATGATCATGTCTTCTATTCACGTCAGTGTTTTCTGTTTTCTTAACCATTAACCATCTCATTAGTAGGTTTCATTTGATACTGATTACTTTGGCACAGTGATGCTACCGATAGCAGTACACAACATGACATTGAGATCAATTCTGCTCGGGTTGCAGCAGAGGAAGATGTGGCAAAGAACAGTGACGATGTCCTCCAGCGATTTGATGGTGAGTATTATGTTCAAGATATTTGTCCTTTGGTTTAACAATATTGCTCTGACAAGTGATTTTTGAGTTCTCTCATACTATGTGATTCAAGCACTATACATGTAGAGTGTTTACGCCAATTTAAGGATTTGAAAGTTCTCTCCTATGTTGCATTATGTGATCCTTTTCTTGTGATATTTTTTGCAGACATGTCTGTACAGGAGCGGGAATCCATATCTGGCATGTTGAATGTTGTCAAAACTCATGCGAATACTCTTGAGACCTTCAGAGAGGATCACTCTGGCCAAGCTACTTTAATAGAAGAAAAGACACATGAAATTTTACAGCAGCAGTATAGGGTAGGTTTGATTCAATATTTTGTGTGTTCAGAAGATAAATTTTGCATCTTACTACCCCTGGTCTCATACATAAGAGAAGAAAAAATGATGTATCTGATCGGATCGTAGTTATTCAAATGAACCTAAAACTACATTTTGCTCTTATGTATGAGACCAGGGACCATAGACCACGTTGATGTTGATGAAATCATATTTATGGTTTGCTACTTGTGTCTTTCAGGACTATGAGCCAAGTGGGACTACCCCAATAAGATGTGAGACCGATGTTCCAAGTAAAGAGACAATAGAGTCTCTTCGAACCTTGCCAATAGAAACCCTTCTTGAGGGATTCCGGGAAAACAATGCATATGAATCATTTGATATAAAGGAGTTGAAACCATCACTAATACCTCGTTCTCCCCTCAGCCAAGTAAATCAGCGGCGGTGACTCCGTCACTTTTGTTCTTTACGGTATCTAAGTTTGTATTTGTAATATAGTTATTCAAAATATAAAGCATCACCAATTGATACGATCAAATGCCAAATTTATGTTAAAGTACTCCAGCAAATCCTCGTGTGGGTTGCGGTTTAAGTAAGTTGTATATTGTGCCAACATCCGCATGTTGTAAAATTTTGGTCTTTCCCTGTCATTCTTTGACAAATGCCTCTTGTAATGATATAAATACTTTGCTTTTCTAGTCAAGGAGAAAGTCTTTCGGAATCTTGTCAATAAAAATATAGTTGATCTTGCTCCTCTGAAACAAAATATTCTAAAAAAGCAGTTGCGGTTGTGTATATTTTTGAGGGTGTGGTGAAACATCATTTGAACAAAAAGGTAAATGTGGTTGACGTAGTAATCTCTATATTTACATCCGGAGGTCTTCTCCACGTAGTCTCTATCACAAAAAAAGGCGTCAACTTTCCTCCCTCCCCCCACTTTTTTTTTCCTTCTCCAAACTCTCTCTCCTCCTCTCTTTTTTTTTCTTCCTTTTTTTCCTTCATATTTTTATTCTCCTTTTTCTCTCTCTCTTTCTCCCCTTCTCTCTTTCTCTTCTTTCATGTTTTATATTTTTTTTGGTTCTTTACGATTAAATAAAAAATTTAATTGTTTAAACAGTCGATATTTGTTCCTCCATAATCAAATTTTTGGAATCAAACATTAATTTCGTAACAATTTATATAAAGTGTAGCACTATGTAGTGTCTTTTTGGGTACTTTAGGTCTGAAAAATTTAATTGTTTAAATATTTGAAGTTTGTTCATTAGTAACCAATTTTATTTAAAAACTGTTGATTTCATAACAAAATATAAAATTAATTTTTTGCCAAAATATGTAAAGTGTTATGCTAAGTAGTGTTTTTTGGAGTGACTTAGGATTCAGAAATAAATTTAGATTGTGCAAATATACAAAGTTCGTTTCTAAGTAACTTTAACACAAATTATTTTTTGTTCGACAATTTGTTGTCCATTGTCCTTAAACTTTGACTTCAATTACTATTAATCTAATCTTCCTCTTATAATTCTTCCGTAAAACCTAAAGCTTTGGCTCCGTGCATCACGGGTCACGATGCTAGTATATGTGGTTATTGAAGTGTTATGAGTTATTTTGACTTGGACTGTTAGTGGCTACTAGGGTCGGGAATAGGCTAAGCGGCCTTTGCGAGACTTAAGTATGATCTACTTTTTTTTCTACTTAACTTAAGTATGACCTACTTTAAAAGTGTTAGGCTTGAGCTTGGTTTATGACTTGTCGTAGGCCCATTTTTTAGGTTTGACTTGATCTTTTGAAAGTTTGATAAGGCTTGAAAACTTATTTCATTATTTTTTTATGAAATTCTCAATTTTGGAGTGATGCATGCTTTTGTAAATAAATTAAAATAAAATAGACCACTGAAATTAAGTTCTATTTTATATGAAATTTAATTTAAATTCTATTTTATATTGATAATTTTAAATATCCTAAAAATTTATGTACGTCGGTATGTTTCGATTATAGAAAATGTTAGCAAAATTATGATTTAACATAGTATAAAATTTAATATAATAATATTAACTGTTATAAAATAAAAATGTTATTTATATTTACTTAAATAGGTCGGTATGGTAGGCCTAAAAGGCTTTTTCGACAGCCTGAAGCTGACCTTTTAGGCTAAATAGGCTTTTAAAAAACCCTTTGCCTGATCTATTTTAAAAAAAAGTTTGGTATGATGTAGGCTTGGTTGTATGCCTTGTCGGTCGGCCTGGCAAATTCCCACCCTTATTGGCTATCCATGAAGTGTCTTAACACTTTCAAGGAAAAACTAATCTATGCTCATGTTTAAGAGCAAATCTCACTGCCCTACAACGAATTTGTCATTGCAGAGATCGAATTTGTGAGCACAAAGTCGAATCCCCTAGGTCTTAAAGTAGCTTATTCCACTGGATCAACAATGTTAGTTGAAGTGTTAAGAATTTGTTAATGGATCTCAATATTAATAGGATCCAAATCCCTTCGGACACTGGAATTTTCCAATAGGAGAGAAGAAAACCCAAATATTAAAAGCAATAATATTTCCAGCGACGGAGGATTAGTCCAACTTTTTTTGGGTACATAAAGATGGTTTTCACCCAATGAGAAAAAGAAATTAAACTACTCTAACATGGGAATGGAATTCTCAGTCAAGTCATCAATAAAGATCCGTTGAAGCTCAGTCGGAGGATCCGGTCCAACTTATTAACCTTCAATTGAACTTTATTAATAAATAAATGTTTGGTGGAATGGAAAACCTATGTAGGCATGCATGGCCGATAATCCCCAACTAATAATTGTGTTTTGACATTTGATCATCATATCACATGCAAACTAGGAAGTTGTTTTGACACAGTTATCGTCAGTGATGTTATTGTTTTCTTGGTAGAGAGGCAAAAGCATTAAAAACAAGGAATGCACACGTTCTCTCAATGGTAGCAGAGTCTTGTGTTAGTCTGCTATATAGGTGCAGAAACATTTTTCATATCAGACAAGTTCACGCCAACGTATTAATCAATGGAACACTCAACGACCTCGTTTTTGCAAACAAGCTCCTCTATACTTATGTCCAACACAAGGCCATGAATGATGCCTATTATCTGTTTGATGAAATGCCAATGAGAGACCCCACAACATGGAGTCTCATGGTTGGTGGGTTTGCCAAGCTTGGAGACTATTACAATTGCTATGCAACCTTTAGGGAGGTTCTGAGATGTGGTGTTACACCTGATAACTATACTTTGCCTTTTGTTATAAGAATTTGCAAGGACAGAAAGGATCTTCAAATGGGTCGAGTGGTCCATGATGTTGTTTTGAAACATGGGTTGCTATTGGATCATTTTGTTTGTGCTTCTCTTGTTGATATGTATGCGAAATGCGTGGTGATTGAGGATGCTCGGAAGCTGTTTGAGAGAATGCTTAGTAAGGATCTCGTGACTTGGACGGTTATGATTGGTGCTTATGCTGATTGCAATGCTTATGAGTCGTTGGTTTTGTTTGATCAGATGATGGAAGAAGGTTTTATTCCTGATAAGATTGCTATGGTGACTGTTGTCAATGCTTGTGCTAAATTGGGAGCTATGCATAGGGCTAGGTTTGTTAATGAATATATTTGTAGAAATGGTTTCTCTTTGGATGTTATCTTGGGGACTGCAATGATTGATATGTATGCTAAGTGTGGGTGTGTTGATGCTGCAAGAGAGGTTTTTGATAGGATGAAAGAAAAAATGTTATTTCTTGGAGTGCTATGATTGCTGCCTATGGGTATCATGGGAAGGGGAAGGAAGCCCTTGAAGTGTTTCGTATGATGATGAACTGCGGGATTTCGCCAAATAAGGTCACATTTGTGTCCCTCTTGTATGCTTGTAGTCATGCAGGACTGATTGAGGAGGGTCTTCGCTTCTTCAATTCGATGTGGGAAGAACATGGTGTTAGAACTGATGTCAAACATTATACCTGCGCGCTCGTTGATCTTCTCGGACGTGCCGGGAGGCTAGATGAGGCGGTAAAATTGATTGAGACCATGACTGTTGAAAAAGATGAGAGGCTGTGGAGTGCTTTGCTTGGGGCATGTAGAATTCATGGGAACATGGAGTTGGCAGAAAAGGCAGCTAATTCTTTACTTGAACTTAAGCCACAAAATCCAGGGCACTATGTATTACTATCTAATATTTATGCAAAAGCTGGTAAGTGGAAAAAAGTGGCTACATTTAGGGATATGATGACCCAAAAGAAGCTTAAGAAAGTTCCTGGATGGACATGGATTGAAGTGGATAACAAAACTTATCAGTTTAGTGTTGGAGATAGATCTCATCCTCAATCAAAGGAGATCTATGAAATGTTGATGAGTCTGATTAAGAAGTTGGAGAAGGTTGGTTATGTACCTAATACAGAATATGTGTTGCAAGATGTTGAGGAGGAAGTTAAGCAAGAAATGTTATACACACATAGTGAAAAGTTGGCTATTGCATTTGGCCTAATTGCCATCCCCAAGGGTGATCCTATTAGGATCTCCAAAAATCTGAGGGTCTGTGGTGATTGTCACACATTTAGTAAGATGGTATCAGCTGTTATGAGTAGGTCTATAATTGTTCGTGACGCAAATCGCTTTCATCATTTCAATGAAGGCACTTGCTCGTGTGGGGACTATTGGTAGCATGATTACAATCTACAGGTCAATTTTTTTGGGTCTAACATATAACACATAATTATCATGTACCAAAAATGTATGATAGTTTTGCAATGTGATTTTTTTACTACAACAACTGCGTACTGGGTTAAAGTTTAGAGTCCACACATAAGCCTTCTGCATTTATGAATTGAATTTATGGACAATATACTCTGATATATAGACAGAAAAGAATCCAATTGATCCACATATTTGATAAATAGAGAGAAAGAGAGAGAAGCATGGGAATCTGCAGATAGTGCCAGATACTACATGGTAATGTAAGTTACTTCTGCTAGCTCCTGCTAACTGATTATCTTGAGATACTACTGTTATTGTTAACTTGCACGCCTGTGTTGTGTAATGCCGTATGTATAAAACTTTTAATCGATTTCTGACTTTCTGGCCTCCTTCTCCCTTTGCCTTCTTCTAATGACAAATATTAGTTGTTAGTTATAGTATTTGTTATTTAGGTGTTAAGATTCAAAGCACGAAGCTTCTTTTCAATTTTTTTGGTGTCAGTTGAACCACTTGAGCTTGCCTTCTCTGTTAACAGCTGCTTGTCCTTTAAGTTCATACTTAGATAAATGAAAATTTAGTTGAATTGTGAGTTGCGGAATCTATGTGATAAACCAACTTATAACGAACTTGATAGCAGATAAATTGATAGTGGATAAACTAACTGATTAAGTTTAAAGTTTTGTAAAATTAGTGGTTGAACTTGTTGGAGCAAAATCGCTTTCGAGCAACTCTCACACCTCACACACACACACACACACCTCTAACAGAATCTAGCAGAGAGAGAAAGTAAATCTAAGAGAGTGATTTGGTGAGAATGAAAGATTGCATTCAATTCTCTGAGCCAATTATTACAAATGCAGACTTATATATGCTGCTTATTTGCTTGCCACATCAGCAAGTGTGAAAAACAAAATAACTGTTTATAATTTTCACTAACAGCTCCAAACCGAGCCTCACTAAAATACAATAATAATCAGCTATAAAAACAAATAAAATGTATTTGTATACCCATGAATTAATCACAATAGAACTAACTTATTAATATAAACTGACATAAATGGAAATTTGTAATTAATGCTTAAAAAATGATATAGAAGATTCATTTAATAGAGAATAAGTAAGGAATTTAATTAAAATAGTAAGGATAAAAATGAGAGAAAAAATGAAACGCTATAAACTATATGTTCAGACACTACTTCAAATAGTGTTTCAAAAAACGCTTTAAGCCAGCGTAACAAACACTAAAAAATATCTCATCCACCATGAACTATCCACTATAAACTAGCAGATTCGTTTTGCCAAACTGAGATTGAAAGCTTCTACCCCAAACATGATTTTATAGAGATGAGATGGGAAAGAAGAACAAGTAGAAAAAGGAAGGGTGTGGTGCTGCCTTTTTGTTTGAGAAGTGTTCTGTAACGTGTCTATGGGTCAGTCGATCCTAGACAGTAGGTAAGAGATAATGTTTGATCAATAATAGTCGCGTCCGATGTGGATGGTCCGATCCGAAATTGGGGTGTCAGCGCGCAAGTCACTCCGTCGCTAAAAGTCGACGTTGGACGCTTAATTGCAAGTATTAGTGGGTAATAAATGCGTACCTTGAAATGATCAATTAGTGCCCTATTTATAAGGTCAAAGGGTGCTTGAGTGGAAGATCTGAACCGTCTGATATAGCGGTGCTATCTGAGTGGTTGATTTGTGGATATGGGCTTTGGTGTTTTAGTAAGCCCATCAGTGTGTTTTTTGGAGGGGGGTGTAAATAACAAAGATACTTTTACTCCATAACAAGAAGAAAGATGAGTTGGAGAGTTGAAGAAGGAAGAAAACACCGGATCTGATGATGTTGACAATGATATTGAGATTAATTATACAGACCGGAATTGTACAAATAACTTTAGTGGTCCTATCGTGAGAGTTTGAGTTTGAGTTTGAGTTTGATGACACACTACAAACTGTGCCTGTCCTTAAATTAGAAGAATTGGAATGAAACTTAGAAACGAGTTGTTTGTGGAACCCCGCATTGGTGTGCAAAGTGGTGAGATCCCAAGCAATTTGGGTACCTAAAGGTTCTTTATTTCTAAATTCTAGAAGTTTAACTGCACGCATGCGAAGTAAAGATTGTGCGCAATTTATACTGTAGTGGGCGCACTGTCATAGAGCACATTGATTCACTCACTACTACTACTAGTACTGAAATACATCAATTATTTGGCTTAATATATAAAGAATCCATCTTTTTCTGCATAACTAGTAATCCAATATTACTCTCTGCTTTTCTTTCTCTCTTTTTTTCCCACTTTTTTTTACTGTTAACTCTCAAGAGATACTAGTAACATACTCGTGCATGCATACGGATGCTGTCAAGTTGTTTACTATGAATAGTTCTTAAGCCAAAATTCAGTAATAGTCCTTAAATTAAAATTGAACAGTCTAATTTGGAGCTGTGATTTTACATATATGAATTTATAATATATAAAAATTAGAGTCGTAACATAACGAATTGAACACAACTGTCCCAGAAGGATAACTCACATAGTTGAGTGAAAGGGACATCGTTCGTGGAAAAATTTAGGTGTACGAGATTCGAATCCTACTCCACTAAAATAGGACGACGACTATTAATATTGGGCTTTTTGACCCAACACCGAGTTTTGTCTCGTTCATAAGCATAGGTACCGAGTTCTCTTATTCATAAGCATAGAGATTAATCCCTTAATCACATGCCAAATGCAACTAATTATCATTGAGATTTGTCTCATCATGAACAAATGTTTGTCTCCTCTCCTATATAGAATATGTTAGATGCAACTAATTAGCACTACAGAAACAATAACATACTAGGTACTACGTACATGTATGCTTAACCTTACTAAACAAGATTTGTAGATACCCATTATATATTTTTGTGAAGGCTGTTTTGTCTCTTTAATGGTAATGGGCCCCAATATGATCATGTTTGAGATAGAAAAGGAGATGTATGTATAAATTCTTTAATGTAATGTAAGACGACGGAAAAGAAAAAACAAGTGATACTGAACTGATATCACTTGTACTTACCTTTTACCTGAATGTTTGGCCCTCCCTTAAATATACCAACTTTTTGTTAAATTTTCTCTCAACATACCGCATAAATAAATTCTTCTACACTATTGAAGGACCATGTTTTTTACGTATGTTTTAAATATTATTTGACAATCTATCATCAAAGGAGACTTCGGTGCACGACCATCTTTGGCTGACAACATTCATGGTTACTATTTAGTTTCTATGGTAGTGGCGCAAGAGCATATTTGAAGAAGAATTCCAAAGACCCATACAACGAGGAGGAAAACGTCGTCGCCAAATATGTGACAGACATCTTAACTACTTATCGTACACATCATGTTGACTACAAAATGGACACAACATTCGTAAGGTGGCCCAACCCCAATGACGGATGGGGCTTGTAAAGGTAATGACAATTGACAACCGAGCTGGATGTGGAGTTCTATTGAGGGATGATGTTGGTAGATGGATCAAGGGTTTTGCGAGAAGACTTGGCACCTGCACTGCTTTGCAAGTAGAGATGTCGAGAATGTAGATTGACAATATTGAGGTGGCCCACCAGCTTGGCCCCGACAAACTAATCATTGAGAGTGACTTTAAAGTTCTGGTAGACATGCTTACCAGAACCAAAGATAACCGACATATCGGTACCATCGTCATCAAGTGCATAAGAAGACTCCTTACTAGCGATTGGGAAGGTGAAGATCATTCATATACATGGAGGGAGGGAAACAATTGTGCAGATTGACTTGTCGCCAACTATACAGCCTACAACTCGACTCTATGGAGACCATTTTTATAGAAGACGCCCTTAAGGGTATTCTTAGTAAGATTATTGATGACATGTCTGAGACGCCTGTGCCTAGGAGTATTAGGACTCGTTGTTAGTTTGGTGAACCCCGTATAGGTCTTTCTACATGGCCTAATGTATTTTTTTTTCTAATCCCACGCACTTCCTTCCTCTCTTCCCATTTTTCATCTATAAATAGTAGCAACATGTACACCTCTCCTCACTCCATAAAACTAAGGTTCCAACGTCTCATATATAGTGTTACGCTGTTTAATTATTCTAATGAATCTCAGAAAGAGTACTCTCACCATTTTCATAGTAGTTTGGTGTCTTGGTGTGATAAGTAACAATGGCGTTGAAGCATTTCATCGCATATATCCTCATCTTCAATCAATTTCAGCTCGTTCCGTCAGCAAACTTCACAGAACTGCTTACCATTTTCAACCTCATAGGAATTGGATCAACGGTAATTAACCTTCTTACTCTCTTACTCCTACCATGCATTTTGAGTGCAATTTTATTTTCAGTCTTATTTTTGTTTTCTATGATTAATTTGTTCTCAACTTAATTTGTATCTATTAACTAACTTGATCAGCTCTATATATATTTAAAATAAGAGTTCTTTTAAAATTTCAATTTAATATTTACTATTTTTTTAATACTGAAGTGATAATTCTAATGAGTAATGTTTTGAATAAATTTGATACAATAAATATAATTTATTGTATTTCTTATACACTTTTCTCATCAAGTGTTGTTATATTATTTGATGAATTTGAAGAAAATAACAGTGATACATGAGTTTCAAAACCCGTTATATGATGAGATATTGGCAGATCACAAAAAGTAAAAAAGAGTTTACTTAAGATTAAAATAAAAGAGATTATTAAATAAAGTAATATAAAAACTATATTTACAAATTTTTACGTGAATCAAAAGGTGATTTGTGTTTGTTAATTAAACTGAAAATCTTTTTTTTTTTTAATTTTATCTCTCATCTAGCATATTCATTGAAAATCATATTCTTTTCAGAAATCACTAAAAACAGCTTCTTATATTAATCATGATCAAAAATCATTTTTTTAGGATTTTGATTAATACAAAAAGCTTAAACAAACATGACTACTAAAAATATATTATATTAAACTTCATTAAATTAAAATTAAAACAATATTATCGAGAAAAAATCAAGTTATATTTATAGAGATAACTAAGCTCTTAAAAGAGTTTATAAATAAGAACATCTCTCACTTTACAAATTGATTTTGTGGTAAAGTTGAGCTTTGGAACTTAAAATAATGTCAGAGTATATTCTAGAGCTATCTGGTAACCCATCATATTATTCATCCACCCAACTAAATAATATTGGGTGTGTAAGAGTTGTATTGAGAAAAAATCAAATCACACGTCAAGAAAAGGACTAAACCCAAAATCTAATGAATATAACTGATAATATAGTTAGCCATAATTAAGGCATTTGCTTAGGCTTTTGAGAGTTGGAACTTGGAAGGAAAATAGATGATAGGTTAGAGGGGAGACAGAAAAAGAAATTTAGCAAAAAAATATATAGAAAGAGAAGAGGATATTACCTTACATTAGAAATTATTTATCTTTGTCAAACTATAAACCTTCTAATTTGAGTGAACTCAACAAATGGTCTATAATAGACTAGGGTTAATTTTATCCTTAATATTAAATATTATAGATTATTACTAATTACTAATATAAATAAATCTCTCTCTTCCTTTATCTCCAAACTTCCAAACATACCGTTTGTTTTATAGTATGACCTTCATGAATGATTCCACAATCATGCAAGCTAAACTCGACTTCTACATAGGTCATGTAGAATCTAGATTATAGGGAAAACTAACCTGTGTATTATTATGACAAGCTCTAACATATATACCAAAAATGTAAAAGGAAGGGTTATAGTTATAGTTATATACCTTTTATTAAATTATAGAAGTATGTTATCATAAAAGAAAGAAAAAAAGTGAGCTTGAATAATACTCACTTAGTTAGTGCACTATCACTTTTTTCTATCATGTACATATTTGTGCTAAAATATGAAACCAAATGGTCTATAATTATGAACCCAAATGGTCTATATTCTGAAATGCAAAGTGTCCATCACAAGTAAGTGTCACTTCTTGTCTTTAGTCCCCTCTCGTCCACGTTGCCAATCTTTGGGGGGGCATGGACCACTTACATATGGAGATGCAGGGCTAATTTTTACATTAATTTGGAAAATAACAGCATCTGCTTTATATATATATGAATTGGCACAAACTTGCTTCACAAACATGTACCGGTAATCTTTTCTTTTGGTATAAATATTGTATTTCTCATCTTAATTCTTACATCAATATTACCATTTGCAAATCAGAAATGTTGTATCCACCTATCACATTTCGAAACATCATAGTTTTGATCAAAAAGAAACATCATAGTCGTGCTCAAATTGTCTGGTTCAGAGCACATGTGGTGTGGCTTTTCTCATATAGAGGAGCCCTAACATTTTTTTATAGGCTCAAGGGGTTACGCCCCGAGAGAAAACAAACTAGAAATCCTTAGGAAATGAAGTTCCCTAAAAATCCGCCCTAAAGGCATCAACGACAAAATTATGAACATGGAAAATTCTACTTCACAGACTCATTCTAAGATCAAATTGGAGCCAGGCTAGTTAGTACCCGATTCTATCCCCAAATAAAATAAATTGGAGTCAGACTTTACTTACCTCCCGACCAAACTCCGAATTATTCAGGGTCTCTTTTTCATGGACACCGGAGTGGGGTCAAAAACCCCTAGACCTAAAAAAAAAATACTAAGATTAAACTTAGCAAACTCATCAGCAACTTGGTTAACTTTCCTGTGGATGTGAGAAGCCACACTCTAAGAGACAGCATCAAGAACATTCTGGACCGTGAACATCTGAGAAACCAGACTCTAAAAGACAACATCAAGAGGAACCGTAACATTGATTACTTGATTTTTTTTTTTTGGATCCGTGAACGTCAAGTGGATTCTTTAATTTTTATCAGCATTTATACTTGATCAATCCTCTAGTGTTTGCTTATTTGATTTCTCTGTTAACTTTCATAACCTTATTTTTCCTTCACAATGGCTTGCTAACTTAATTTCTGTGCTTTCTGATTCCTTATGGTGTGCAATAATCTGTGTATAATGTCCACAACTCATGGATCAATTTCAATCGTCTACATGCAGATCCAAATGGTGAGTGATTAGTTCTTCCCACCGTTGACCTTAAGACATTTTATTTTTATCTTTAAATAACCAAATATATATACAAATCATTATCTCTTATAACCATGCATGTCCCTTAAACACAGGGCCCATGTACTACAACGGAATCTACCATTTATTTTACCAATACAACCCCAAAGGAGCTGTTTGGGGTAACATTGTATGGGGCCACTCAATATCAAAGGATCTCATCAATTGGAAAGAACTTCAACCCGCACTTTATCCATCTAAACCCTTTGACAAATACGGGTGTTGGTCCGGGTCTGCCACTATCCTTCCGGGTCGAGGGCCCATCATCCTCTACACTGGAGTTGTTGACAAACAAAGCAATGAGGTCCAATGTATTGCTATACCTGAAAATGCATCTGACCCATTTCTCACAAAATGGGTCAAACCCGATCACCTTAACCCAATTGTGATTGCGGATCGCGGTATGAATGGGTCGGTATTTCGTGATCCGACAACTGCTTGGTGGGAAAAAGATGGACATTGGAGGATATTGATTGGTGGTAGAAAGAACAATAGAGGGATGGCTTATTTATATAGGAGTAAGGATTTTGTGAAGTGGGTTCGGGCTAAACACCCAATCCATTCGGCTAAAAAAACGGGTATGTGGGAGTGTCCGGATTTTTACCCGGTTTCTTTGAAAGGGAAAAATGGGTTAGATGTGTCAATGGTTGGGAATAGTGTTAAGTATGTGCTTAAGAATAGTCTTGATATGACTAGGTTTGAATATTATACAATTGGAACGTATTTTAGGAATAAGGATAAGTATATTCCGGATAAGACTTCAGAAGATGGATGGGGTGGTCTTAGATATGATTATGGTAACTTTTATGCTTCAAAGTCATTTTTGACCCAAGTAAGAACAGAAGGATCTTGTGGGCTTGGGCTAATGAATCAGATTCTAAAGAAGATGATGTTAAGAAAGGATGGGCAGGAATTCAGGCTATTCCAAGAACTGTTTGGCTTGATTCTAGTGGAAGACAGTTAGCACTATGGCCTGTTGAAGAATTGAATAGTCTTAGAGGAAAAGAAGTTAAAATAAGCAACAAAAAGCTAAAGAAGGGAGATTATGTTGAAGTAAAAGGGATTACCCTGCTCAGGTCAACATCTTAACCTTAACATTACAATAAATATGTCGTGTTTATAATTAATATGTGTTTGTTTGATGACACAATGTACATTTCAGGCTGATGTGGAAGTCACATTTTCATTCTCAAACTTGGACAAAGCGGAGGCATTTGATCCTATGTGGGTGAATGCACAGGATCTTTGTGCACAAAAGGGTTCAAAGGTTCAAGGTGGGGTTGGACCATTTGGACTTTTAACACTGGCTTCAGAAAAACTAGAGGAATTTACTCCTGTGTTCTTCAGAATTTTCAGCTCCCCAAACAAGCACGTGGTTCTCCTGTGCTCTGATGCAACAAGGTTTGTCTAAACAAGCATTCGAAACTATATATGTGCAAATTTTTAATTTTCTAACTTGTGAGCTTCTTAACAGTTCCTCTTTGAAGAGAGAGTTGTACAAACCATCATTTGCGGGCTTTGTAGATGTGGATTTGGGCAACAATAAGGAACTTTCTCTTAGAAGCTTGGTATGTGCAAATCTCACTCCCCATTTGCTGTAATATTAACATACATTCATGAACTCTTAACTTCTTAAGAGCTACATTTACCACATGACTCAATGAAACTCATTTAAATTTCAATTAATAAAAGAGTGTGATGAAAAATTACTTAATGTTTGGTTTTGATTGCAGATTGATCACTCAGTAGTGGAGAGTTTTGGAGCAGGAGGGAAAACCAATATCTTATCAAGGGTTTATCCAACACTAGCTGTGAAACAAAAAGCTCATTTGTTTGTGTTCAACAACGGTACTGAGCACATCACTGTGAGGAACCTTAAGGCATGGAGCATGAAATCTGCTCATCGAAACTAACCTATTAAAAATAAAAATAAATATATAGATGAATGAATAAAGTATAAATTAGTATTTCTTTTCTTCTTTTTTTATTATATAAAAAAGGGTCTCTTTAACATTATGCCTTTTATTTATGTATGGTGTTGTCACCTGCTCATGAAGATTTAATAATATTTGTTGGTTATAAACGCAAAATTCTATTGAGTATTTTCAATATGTTTAATCATCGTTATGATCATAACAATGTATGGTTAGCATCCATTTCTGCATAGCATACACGATAATATACCAAAACCAAAATTGTTGCTAGTGTATTAGATCATAAAAATTTATAATAGAAGCATCGCAAAACTTAAGACTGAAACATGAAAGATATCAAAATATCATAGAAGTATATATAGTTTGAATGCCACAAATAAATCCAAAAACCATTTGAACATTGGTTAAACTTAAAAACCATACAAGGCATGTAAATTACCAACCAGTCCTGAGTCGCCATGCAAAGCCAAACAACATGAAACCATAATCTACTTGATCTTTTTCTTTGGCCTCAACTGCAAGAGGTAAAAGAGAATTCAGTAATGCATAGTGAAGTACTTTTCAACCACTAAAAGGCCAACAATATGAACATTATTATATAAGATAAGATGAAGTGCAAAAAGTATATAATTACAGTGAAAATCACCCTCACCTGATTACTGTGACCACACTTCTTTTTCCGGCAGTTCACAGCCCTTGGATGCAGACGAGCATAGCATCTAACAAAGCAAAAATGAAAATCAACAAAATGGTAGTAAATGCCAAGTTGCCAATGAAAAATTTACGATACAACCATTACAAAGAACATGAAAACACATAATTGGAATCCAGAGAGAAAGGTAAAGTGATCCGAACATTCATTGTAATGAATAGAATGTGATTTACGCATCGTAACTTAGGTATTCATACACTTGTATGCTCTGTCACAAATAGGGATTGGACACGACACAGACACCAATTTTAATTTTAGAATACAAGTAATTGAAACGTGGTGTCGGTGTTAGACACAATACGTGTCAGACACCAAACACGTCGTCAAACATAAGCTATAGAGTTCATACATTCAGTCACAATCTAACTAATGTGATGCTGATGTAACTGAATCCTAACAGCATCCAAACAAAACTAGGCATAACAGTTTACTAACAGCTTATTTGTAAATGGTTACACTTATTACACTAATACACATCATACTAGAACACAATATAAGCAATACAACATGAACATCATAAACAGCAATTTGTTAACTATCTTATAAAACTTGAAGAAAAAGAAAAATGAAGTTGAAGAGAAACATACTTGCGGCAAATCATCTTATCTTGATTGTATTTGCGAGCCAAAGCCATCAAGGAAGGTTCGATAATGCCACCGCGAAGCCTGAGAACAAGATGAAGAGTTGATTCCTTCTGAATGTTGTAATCAGCTAAGGTTCTGCCATCTTCCAATTGCTTCCCGGCGAATATCAAACGCTGCTGATCCGGTGGAATGCCTGAACATTTCGTTCAACGTGAGTTTGAATACAAATGGAAAGGAATGGAATGGAATGAAGAGATAAAGAGTGTGGGGTTTAGAAATTAGGATTGCTACCTTCCTTGTCTTGAATCTTGGTTTTCACATTGTCGATTGTGTCGCTGCTTTCAACCTCTAGGGTTATGGTCTTCCCTGTTAGGGTTTTCACGAATATCTGCATCGCTGCTGGTTGTTGTAAGCAAAGGGAAATAGAAAATGGGAATGGCTTTTATCTACTACACTCGTCTTTTTTCCAGGGTTTACTCGATTTCGTTTGAGACCCGACCCAATTTGCGTTGCGCCGTTTTCGTGGAAAACAAAAATTAAATTAATAAAAATTGACAGCTGTGGGATTTGAACCCACGCCCTTTCGGACCAGAGCCTAAATCTGGCGCCTTAGACCACTCGGCCAAACTGTCTTGTTGTACAAATTGCTCATCTAAACCTATTTGTATCGTTATCAATCTGCAAAAATGACACACTTTAAAATTACTGAAGTAATTAAGGATTACCTACTCAATAAAGTACCCCTAATAACATGAAGCATTGCCTATTTTTGCCAAAGAAGAAGTTAGGCCACATCTTGTTCAAAATTTCATAACAAATTTGAAATCTAGCCATATATGAAGCCACTCCTACTAATGTGTCAGTAACTTTGTGGGCTTCTCTCTTGGCAAACTCTCTCAAAAAATTTAAAATTAAGGGTTTTTTCTTTTGTACCCCCACCCCATCCCCTCCCACCCCCACCCACACTGAAAACCCCAAAATGCCCTTTTGAAAACGTATTTTTTTTTAAATTTTTTTGACCAATCGTATATACACACAGGGGTGTATATACGACCCTATGCATTTAGGCATCGTATATACACCCCCAAGGCGTATATACGATTGGACAACCTCACCTCAATCGTATATACGCCTTGGGAGGTGTATATACGATGGGCAAATAAGGTCGTATATATACCCCCTCGGTGTATATATACGACCATTGTATTTTTTAAAATTTTTTTAAGTCAAATAAAAATTATATAAGTCCGAAAATAGGTTTTGTGTGTAGTTCGTTAAAACGCGTGGCGATGTTATCGTCGAACGTATAATTTAGGCTAAAAATCGGTTTTAGGCAACATACTCCGATCGTAATGAAACCACACCATTAAATCCAAAAATTCAAGAATCAAGACTCCTAGAAGGGACTTCTTACGGGACTACTACCAAAATCCCAAATTCCATCGTTTACTATTTTTTCATAGTCTCCAAAAATCAAAAAAAATTTGTATAGCCTTATTTTGGTTTTGTTAAATTTTTAGTGGTGTTTTTATAATTTTTGGAGTAGTTTTGACTATTTAATGAATTTTTAGTAGCCTTTTAGTAATAAAAATTAAAACAAATTATTAAAAATTAAAAACCCATCGTATATATCCTTTTTGATGCGTATATACGATTGGACAAAAAATAATATCGTATATATGTACCCAAAGGGGTATATACGATTTATTTATTTATTTTTTAAAAATTAAGTTTCAAAGGGCATTTTGGGGTTTTTGTATTGGGTGGGGTGGGAGGGGATGGGGTGGGGTACAAAAGAAAAACCCTAAAATTAAAAGATAAACGACTTCTATATTGTTTGTGCTTATATTCAGCCTGGTCATCCTGATTCTTTTGTGTAGACCATGACTTACTTTGAATTGTGATCCGAGCTCAATCACCATTGAATAAAATGTAGGAGGTTTAATGTATTTTGCCTGTGGCATACTTAAGAGTATAACAATATTAGTGCTTGTAAGTTCATTTATGTCGATGCCAATCACTTTGAGTCAATCCACCCGTGGGGATTAAGAGTAAACTAAGGACGATGTATTGTCTAACATTATACTTAGTTTATATGGATTTAGCACCAAGAATTTTGGCAGAATAATTTGGACACAATATTGATGCTGATTTTGGACACATAAATATAATATTGATGATGAGCAAAATATTGATATTTTGGAGATGGAGTTCATTTTTCTTTATAAAATAAAAATACATACATTTAGAACAACAATATTACAAGTCCTCAAACAATGTAAAGAGTTAGTCAAATGGGTCAATTCATAAGTCATGCTCGCTTGCCATCTTCATCCCAGTGCAAAGGCAAGTTGGACACATAACCTGAAAGAAACACGCAAGATTAGTTAAACATAGCTAGTTTGCAATCAAAATCAATCAGTTGCCATACTATAAAGAGAAAATGAATTAAATGAGTCATGAATTTGAGCACCTTTCCGGCCCCAGAGCAATTTCGACACCTTCTGGTTGTAGGAACTTGAAGGGGTCTAACAGAAGCATCAGACACCGAAATAGGATCAATGTCCAAGCATACACCACTCGACGAACACCGAGCACACGCCAAGTATCCTGTCCATAAGTTTACAAACAAATTGTACAGACACCAGTTTGACATAAGAATCAGACATAACAAGAAGAATTTAATATAATTCATAAGGTCAGGGGCGCAGATCCTGATAAAACAGAACAATATTTCTGAATCCTTTCCAGTCAAATACAAGCTCAGTAAGTAATGTTGAAATAAATTACCCAAATTGAACAGAAAAGCCTACTGCATATAAATCCTACTGATTAAATATTCAATGCAATGAAAAGTAAGGATATAAATCCTAGTTGATGCAATGAAAAATAGTTTCTTGCCTAATCTGGAAAAGGAAGAGAGCACCTTAATTTCAACCACAGAAATGAGCATAAAATGAGCATGATAGAGATATATATATTAAGAGAAAGTAAGAACATACCGGTTCCGAGGCAATACTTGCACCTTGTTTTCTCTTGTTGCTCGACATTATTGGCCTCGATTAACATCAGTACTGAAATCACACCAACTGCTCCTCCTGAAAACGATGCCACAATGGGGTCGACCTGACTGGATTCATGAATGAAGTAAACAGAGTGTAATCAGGTATTAATCAGGAATATCCTCTATTCTACAACACAAGTTCTATGTTTCTGGACAACGGAGTGCAACTTAGATGGTAAGACGTTTCACCTATGCCAAAAGTGTTGTGGGTTCGAATCATATAAAGGGGAACGGGAAACCAAAATTGATCCACTTTAAAGAATGAGAGGAAAAAAAGTTGTCTCTCTGACCAACGGAAATTGAACATTAACAAAGTAAGCTAATGAAAGAATAGTATACCTTAGTTGCAAAGGCAAACGCATGCTTCTTATGAAATCCTCATGACGTACCACCTAAACCCAATTTCAGCTCCAACTGCCATTAATTAACATGAGGGGATTCAATATTTGAAATGAATGTCAATCATGAGTTAGCTCTACAAATATACAACTAATGAAGCCAAGCGCATAATGCTAGCAAGCGATAAGACAACATAAAATACATCAAAGTGACTAAAATTACTTCTACCATATCACTCTGGAAAACATGCGAATCGGGTAATTCAATGTTTCTTTTATGCCTTCCACTCTTAAAATATCCTCTTTTATGGATCATTTCATCAAAAGGCACATTTTCGAAATCTAGTTATTCTTAGACTACATGAGTTAATGCACTCTCTCATCTTACAAATATCCTATACTTTACTTAGATGTCTTATTGAATTTCTATAATGGGATTGGCTACGTATGTCCTAGTCTACATGTATATCCTTCAATCAGTTTCTTCAATCCCTTCTCAAAATTTCCTTCCCATTTATGATGAAAAGAAACATAGTTTTTGACAGAAAAGAAACATAGTTAAATGGTAAAAGACAAGACCTTAACTTCAATATGGAAAGAGAGGAATATGTAATATTAAAACCAGTAGCAAACTATAATAGGATACACAATCCATAGAAGTATGAGTAAACAAGGTAAAGTGAGAATTAAACTCAGAGATCAATGGTGCATGGCCAGATTTAAAATGAACCTAGTGATCCCTATACTAAGGGTAACAAAGGAAATCAGATCCCTATGACAAACAGAGAGAACAAAAGAATCCATTGATAAACAATCAAGTAATTTAGTTCGATAATTCGACTATCTAACTAAGATTAAAAAAGAAGAAAACACACAAGGAAATAAAATTACCGTAGGTGCAATAAGCCCACCAAATACAATTATTGCTGATATAAATGATATGCCTGTCAGATAGAGCTTCTTTAAAGTGATGGGCGTCTACTTCAATCAGAAAAACATACAATTAACTTGAGATAGAAAAGAAAAATAAATAAGTTAGATACTCTTATTCCAAACACATCAATAATTTAATAGATAAACAAAAGGATGTTAATAAGGATGACTAAAAGAAGAAAAGCTGTATACCACAAGTGGTATTACAAATTTCTTCAGTGTGTGAAAGACCATAGTGTATCATCCTTTCCAGTAGTCTAATGTTCAAACTATGATGTGAATAAGCTTCTTCAGTACTTTTAAATATTGTCATTATTTGTCACTCACTTAATAGTTCATAGAAAAGCTATATGTTTCTCTCCAAGGGCTTGTTTGTGCTGGCTTATTTGGACTTATCTATTGATACAAGCATTTGTGAGATTGTTTGAGAGAGTTATGAAACAGTTTATGATATGTTCATAAGTTGTTTCTAGCTAATTTCCATAATCTCACCGGGATATCTTATGAAAACAGCATATAGTTTGTAAGAAAACATTTTAACATTATTTTATCCTTTATTATAGAAACAGCTTATGCACTTATGCTATAAGCCAATAAGCGCTTAGTTTAGCTGTTTATCCAAACATATATTCCACCAATTCATGGAAGGATGGTTCAGCCAACACTACCAATAATAGCCTAATAATAAAAATAAGATTGTAAAAACTGACCACATGAGGAAGAAAAGGAATTGATGATGGAATTTCAGGCATCTCATCTGCTTCCTCCTCTCCCTCTTGAATGAAAGCTTTTTCTACACTTCTTAGGCGCTGCTGGACACGTAATCTCCTTACCTGCATAATTATTGTTGCTATGATATATTATCATATATGGATGAAAATTGAAATTTAGCATTAGCAGGCACAATTGAATGGACTATAAACTAACCAACCTCTTCCATTAGAAGAAAGATTTTGTTGCGCCTGCTCTTTATGTTGTCTTGAATTTCCTGTAGTTGCATCTGAACAAAATCCTGAACCATCTCTGGCCCCTCAATAATGCAAAAGTTACTGATCAAAACAAAAAAAAAAGTTTAATTTTTGATCAAATTAAAGGCAAAAATTTCAATAAGCAAAAGAATAAGTACACAAAAGGAATTAAAATACGAAAATTTGCGACTTAGAAACAAACTTTGGTGTGATGTCGTTGGAGCCAGCATCTTGTGGAGAAGAAGAGCAGAGAACTAAGCGTGAGTGGAAGTGCAAGAGGGTGGTTTTGGGAAAACGAAATTGGTTTGTGTTTCCTTTAAAGGGGGGAGAGAAAATGGAGTTGTTGGAATGGGAGGAGATGGGAAGGATTGTGGAGGAAAGGGAATTTGAGTAGAGAGAGAAAGTAGTCATTGATGGTATGAGTTTGAGTTTGAGTTCATAGCATGGAAGTTGTGTTTTGTGGATTGAGGAATATAAATGGTGGAAACTAGCAGATGACCAACAACTCTACCCAACTGGCAACTGATAAATAAGAATCATACGTCACCATGACACCACCGGATTTCTTTTTTTTGTATAAACCAGATATACTGCTGCATGCACAAGGCTGGATTCGATTCCATGACTTTGGTTAAAATGGAAGAGACCATTACCATCTCATTCAAGTGTTCTTCGGGTACACCAGCGCAATTCTGAATGCATATCTTGAAGAGTTTAATTTTTAAGCATAGTGTAAAAAAAATTGCACAGTCAATAAATCATACTGTGACTTTTTTTTGGGTTTTGATATTGGTACCCCCGCCTTAAACCCTATACCCCCTTTTGTGCAAAACTTCTAAATTTGCCCTTACTAAAAAATAAAAACCGTTTGAATCATCTCATAATTCATAATTCCGTAGTTAAAGAGTAAGATTCTCTCCTAAATTTTACGGAAACATCACCCAAATGATAAATCCGTAGTTGAATTCCTACGGAAACATCATACGTAGATGAATCAAGTAGTTTACGATCTTTGCAACTTGGAAGGATTTACAGGGAAATTTTACGAAACATCCTCTAAGGATGAATCACGTGAGTTCTTTGTTGGTGCTTGTTTGAGCATAAAGCGAGATTATTTACGGGTTCATGTTGTTTAGATGTTTCCGTAGTTTAAATTTTGACTACGGATTGATGGGTAGAGGATGACTCTGTAGTATTATTTACTGCATTTGTTTCCAGAGACTACGGATTTATCCCGGGGAGATAAATCCGTAGTGTTTTTAATTTTTGCTGATTTTTTTTTTTTTGCAATGCCGCACAGCCGTGTAGGAGGAATGATTCCTCCATGGTCCAGTGGTTTGATGCGTAGAGGGGACGTGCATTGGAGATGTAGAGGAGGTGCTAGTGATGAAGGTCCGTCTGAGCCACTAAGTGAGCGTACACAAAATAGGATAGCCGGACACGCTTCCGAACGGCAGAGACATGTTCGTGGACGTCTTCTAGCTCCTCCAGGTGACGATGACAGGGGAGTGCCTGAGATGCAGCATACAGGTGATTTTAGAGATGTTTATGAGCCTCCTGCGTGCTTTAGATAGAGGTGATCATAAATATGTTTACTACGATCTTTGCTAGAGGTGATTATGGAGATTATTATGAGGTTTGGGCGGTGGGGAATGATGATATTGCTGAGGATGATGCCCATGTAGAGGCCCAGGTAGAGGCTGATGATAGTATTGAGGCGGAGGATGAGTCAGGTGAGGCTAGTTTAATTAGATGTAGATTTAGATCGTGAGTTGAGTCGATTATGAGGTTGGATTCGATCCCAAGCGTTGGTTAAGGCGAGGATAGCCAAACTCTAATTACATTGGGATAAAAAATTTAAATAAAGTTGTTTTTAACTGTAACTAAGCTATATTTTTATAATTAGAAGTAATATGACCTAAAGTGAATTCTCATATGAGGTCCTTAAAATAAGTAATAATATTTGTTAAAATTACTTAATATTGTTTAAATTAAATAATAATTAGAATAAACTAACTTGAACACTGAATTTAAACTAAATTTAATTTAAGACTTTTGAGATATCATAAAAATATCACAATCTCGCATATTTCAAAAGTTTAGATAACATATTATTGTAAAAAAAGTTTAAATAAAATATTTATAAAATCTTGAAACATTTTTTCCGATTAACGTAAGGTTAACGCAATGACATAAATGTGTTGAATCGATGTGTGTTGGACTATGAACCGGACTTAGAGTGATGGGACTTAACATACGATTAATTTGGTGAAACAAGCTTTATAAATCGAAACACACTGCATATGCTAAAGGTCTATCAATCACACTACATCCACGTGATTCTCATTGCTTACACATTGTTGCGCAAATAGGCTGTGTGTGTCTCTTGTATTCGTATGTGCTCTAGAGATTATGCCTCAATCAATCAATCTCATACACTGGACACTCATATAGATGATTTTATCAAGTATATGTTGCAATGCACACATCACCCATGAGGGACACTAAATTCGTCAAAAGCTTTTAAGGTTATCCTCAATAATGCAGTCTAGCACTTCTCACGCCATAAGAAAGGACAAAGTTTTGGTGGTAGCAGAACTAACAAGTGACTTGTTTTTACCATCATTGTTAGTTTCAAAGGATCTCCAATCACAAAGGTCGAGTTACCATCACTGTTAATTTCAAAATAACTAAAAAAATCTCATTGCCCTTGATATTTATCTCACTAGCTTTTACTTTTGTAAGAAAACCGATCAAATTAATTATTAATCTCTCATTAATTACTGATATGCAATACATAAGTAAGAAAGACACCGTTTTCTTCCTTCAAAGAATATCGATTAAGACGTCTCTTAGTCAATTAATCTCATGTAAAATCAATCTCCATAGTATATTTATATAGGTCTTCTTAGATGACCATTAAGTGACAATCATTTAATGAAATGGAATGCCTAGCCACCAACTGCACATTTTTGTTGACTGTATTGAATCCAATTCCAAAATGTGAGAGTAGATAGATGAGATGGGAGATTTTCATCCCCGTTAGACATAATATGGGAGGGATAAATGAACTGCAATGAACATATTTCTTTTAATACGGTTTTAAGCAAGCTCACGGGGGGAATTCACAATCTGGCGATTTGAACAGACTTCTGAAGAGCTTCCATAAGGCTCCTCATGATTCTGGGCTCACCGGGAGCACCTTATCTTTTAAGCGCCCGTTTCTAACCGCGCGGAAAAGTGGAGCAGAATTCTCTGTGGCTGGAAAAACCAAGCAGTCAATATACACAAGAACTTCTGTTTTCCCACCATCTTCAATGCTGATAAAACCCAGTCTAGCTCCACCAGGTATCTTGTCCACCTGTTTAATTAAAATCAATTATATTTATTCAATAACTACAATTCTATAATAAGATATGTATGTACCTTGAGAGGCATGGGAAGTGGAAGATTAGCTCCTGGGCAAGGCTGTTTGCCCACTGCCACATATATAACAACACAAATTAAAAGATAAGCACTCAACTCAAATAACAATTTGTTCCGCAAAATTTAAAAACTAGTACTGTACTAGTAGACTTTATTGATATTCGCTTGAATCAATGAAAACAAGATTAATAAAAATAAATAAAGTGATTAAATGGTTGTTTGTTTGTACTTGAAACAGCAAAGAATCGAATCTCTGGAGGTCTGTGTTGATAGGCAGTTTCATGGTGCCCAAAGAGACTCCATCGTCGTCAATATACGCGGGGTGGAGGAGGCTTTGGGTACCACCGTGAGATTAAAGCGGTTACGAAGCACAGAAGAGGAACGAATGTTGTTGTAATTGTAAATAGGAATGAGGGAAGGGGTAGGCGGAGGAACATGGAAATTCACTCCACTCAACCTCACATACACACCCTGCCTTATACTACCGCATGCCATTGCTCTTCTTCTCCCCACACAACTACAAATCTAGCTAAGGTGAACTGAGTTATTGAGTGAGGTAGTAGTAGTAACAATGCTTTTGTTAACTTTTTTATCTAATGGTAGGTTGTGGATAATATTGCTCCATATGATGATATTTATTTGTGTTCAGGTTTCAGCTAAACAATTGGCTCCGGAGAGGTCCACGTAGCCAGTAATGCTACTGTTACCGACAAGAGATTCTTATGCAATTGCATTAGAAACCAGCGTTTACCATTAACTCTTCTATACAATACAATGGCGGAGAAAACTAGTTTCGCGTGAAAAATATACGTAGAGTCTCCATTATTGTAAAATGGCTTAAATGTATTATTAACGGAGTAACTTGCAATGAGAAAGTATGCCACTCCTTACTGAAAAAGAAAAAATGCTACACAAAACACCAGCTTTAAGCAACACTCTTGCAAAAGATTTATGCAATTTGTTATATCAATTGCTTGAGCGAGGTTAAAAACAACATTTGCAACTTCAAATATAAAAGAGTGAGATCCGGTGACAAAAGTTGGGGTTCCCGTTCCAGTGATATTCTAAAATTTTGTACAAAATTAAGTGGTAAGAAATCACATCTTTTACAACTTAAAATAGAAACAGCAGATAACTTTTATAAGCCCTTTTACAAAACAAGAGCCGCGACCCTGCAATTGCCACACCCCAGTCCCCCGTATCCACCATGAAAGAGTACTTCTTCTATGCTCTGGAGTACTCACTGATTATTTCTCTACGAGGAAGAACAAGCTTCTAGTTTAGGAAGCAGACTTAGCCATGCATCTGCAATACCGTTTGATAAGCGTGCCTGACCTTTGGCAAATTCATGGAAAGCAATCCCCATATCTAGTGTTTTCTGCTCCTGAAAACGCTCCATTTCTTCAGCCATTAGTTTTACAATCGTTTCAAATGTCTTTGTTGCTTGTTCACTCTCTGCCTTCAACTGCATCACAAAATCATGTCAGTCCAGTCACACAAATACTACTAGATATATGATGATGCCAAACAATAAACAAACTTGCCTCGTTATATTCACGCTCGGCTTCTGCTACTTTATCAGACCGAATCAACATGAGTTTGTCACTGCATTCCAAACAATCAGAATATAAGACATCAAGCATTTATCCGGTCTAATACAAGACACAAAAAGACTTGTTCACTTTTATACACACAAGCGTTGGTGGCAGAATGGTAGTTCAGTCATTGAATTGAATGTTTACATAAAAAGGGAATAATTCTGCCATGAAAGCTAAATTAGTCAAATAGTAAAAAGTGAGAACCAGGAGCATACAGATTAATCTCCTTCAGCTTCATTGTTTCAGCCAGTTCACATTGCCTTCTGAAAGCATTGGCTCTCTCTGCTATTGTTGCCTGTTTCATAGTGTAACAAGAGCATTCGATTAAATATAAGGTATGTATAACAATCCATTTTAGCCCATACTTGGGGTAAGGGTTGGAGGAGACACGCTAGGGTTCCAATAGCTGAATAACTATTTTGCTCACCCAATTTGGAAATGTATTTTGGGGAGGGAGAAATCTTAATCCAGGTTAGACAAATTAATAATAAAAGAAAACAAAACCAGACCAACCTTAATAGATTGTACAGCACGGACATAGTCTTTCAGAGGTTCTTCAAAACTCATCAAGAGCTGATGTGCCTGCTTGACAGAGTCAAATTAGAATATAGCTCTTTCCACCCTTCAATAGCATGTATATCCATGCAAGTACACATATATGAATAGCGAGTAAAATAAGTTATGATACCAACACTTAGAGACTGACCTCCTTCTGCAGCTTGGCTGATAAAAATTCTGACTTCATCCCAAGTTCAGAGAATGCTTTCCCAAGAGAATTTCCTTCAGAAGCACCTAGAAGTTTCTGGCTTTTCGAAATCTGACAGTGATTGTCCCAACTCTGCAAGAGCATTATAAAGCATTATTCAAACTAAGAATTAATCTTGCATTCTTGCCAGAAAAGTGGGTAAAAATGTAACAAGCACAGAAGAGTAAAAACAGAAAGAACAAAAAAGGTATAGAAAACGATAGTAAGTACCAAACTGAAATCGAAATTCAACCATTACCTCTGTGTCTCTTCACAAGACGATATGCATGCTTTTGAGCTTCAGCCAAATGGTTCTCAAGCTCGAAAATGTAATGTTTCAGCTTTTCATATTCAGGATCTGATTCTTCCACTGGCTTCTCTTTCCCGAGGACAACATCACTCACTTTAGATTGCACATCCTACAAAAATTCACATAATCAATTAGGGACCTAACAAGACACCTGGACAGACAGCATACTCAACCACATGGGCTTGCAAAAGCAAATGTTTAAAATATAGGAATTTTTCATTTTGAGAGACCGTTTACACTGGATGTATTCACATCCAACGATTTGATAATCCTAGATGAAATAGTTAAGTCGAAAAAATGCATAATGATATAGAAAAATGCAACAAGAATCAAGTAGAAACTACAGAGTATATTTCAATGGTCAATCCAGGACAAAGATAAAACCTGGTAATCTCCCAGTCCATTTGCTCTAAATTCCAATCTATCAGTCTACATGTCATCTTTGAGAAGTTTATTTGTTAAAACTAAAAGGAATATCAGAAATGATGTTATGTAAGTTAACTTCCTTTGTCTGATTATAATAAAAAGAAGGAACCCATTATAAACTTCCTTTTATCATTTTTCTGTACTTCATTTCAATAGCATCCTTTTCCATGAATGGTTTCCAACTGATATTGAAAGAAAAACAAGAAAATAGAATCAATAATGGAGCTCGTATTGCATTCCTGGTTTAGATTTCCATGCTAATGTGTGCAAGATTCCATCTTTCAACGGGTTTAATCTTCGTTGCACTATCCTGCAGTCTCTATTTACTTTCTTTTTATAATGGAAGAGTTTTCTTTTAAATAGTTACAAAGTTCTGAAGTACAATTCCTTTTTCGTATTATGATGCATAACTCCACATTACCTTTATCTCACCATCATTTTCTTGAACTCAATAAAGCTAGTACCACTTTAAGATTATTAAGTAATTGGAGGGATTTAAGATACATATTTTTATTTTCATTATCTCTGATATATTATATCCAGGCCCATGTGTGCATACTAACAGGAAAAAAATAAGCATCCCTTGTTAGGTTATTTCAAACAATAAATTGGTGAAATTCAAAATTAAACTCCATTTAACAAATTTCAATCTAGTAAATGGAAACTATTCATATTTAAAATAACAGTAGAACATGTCTTACCTTAAAAATCTGCATTAAGTCAGCAGGCTTCTTGAACATGCCAGTCTCGTGGGACCTTAATCTTTCCATTGTCTGCATAGTATTTTCAATGAAATCAAGCTTAACTAAGGTTTTCTTTTCCCTCTTAAAAGTCAAATGTGAAAGGAAGTGCAGAACTAGAGCAGTTACAAATACAATAGATATAACTAAATCATATCTGGGAGAGGATGGGAAAAAACAGTATGTGTTGATGCATTCAACATCCCACAGACCCACCTTCTACAGCATGTGCCGTGATTATTAGTTATGGAATCAGCAACCATGGTGCATAGTTCATTATCCCATATGACAACCACTAATACAAGCTACAGAATATGAAATCAGGCATTTGATGATCAATTACTCTATATAGGATACTCGTCATCAGAACCAAACAGAAAATTTAGTCGCAATGTAAGATTGAATCAGATATGTAAACTCAAACAAAAAACAGTGCAGTAATATGGCACGATGATATCAGTTGAGAGTTGAAGTTGAAAGACAAAAAAGGAAGAGCAACAACACCAATAAATCACATCGAAAATAGATACAAATGCACAGAGAATAGTAGTTTACTGAAGTTGAGGCATCACCTCTTCCTCTGCCTGCAAAAAGCGTCCTCAAGTCTTCACTCTGCTGTAGTTCACGATGTGATGCTATCCTATTTACAAATACATCCAATGCCTGTCGCCTCATCTCAATAAATTCTGCACTGAAACGGAATTTCTCTGCAACAAAAAAACAAAAGTGAAACCCAAATAGAGTTGTCGATGACAAAAAGTTTCAAGTCTCAATTGAATAAATTACAATAAAAATTCATCATTTCTCTATGACCGGAATCTTGGATGGCAATGCATTAATAAACAACATTCAGCAGCAGTTTATCAAGTCTGCAACAACATATTTTATAAACTTATCACAAGGCTTATCTAGGATCATAGTCAGCTTAGACTAGTAACCTTCAGTAATGAAGAGTTGATGACCCCATTGTTAACCACAAAGTAGATGCACCGTTGATCATGCCAAGGACTTATTATAATATAGACCAAACAACAGAATCAACATAAGAATACAAGCTACTAAACCACCAGAAATCTGAAAGACACGGGTAATAAACAAGAGGAAAAACAGATGAAAGGTTACTTCCAAAGTTAATTCTTAATCAGAAAAATAAACTTGTGGTAAACTTTTTTTACTGTGTTAGAAGCAAAATGAAAAAAATACAGCAGTTCCCTCGTCAAGATGTTTTCATTGCATAAAAAGATAAAAAGTAAAATAACTTCTGAAAACAATCACAAGCAGGAAGAAAAATCATGCAGCACTGGTATAGAAATTTCAATGGCAGTAGCTAAATTTATATTATCATTAAACATGCATGAAAGATTCCTGCTTAGATGTTACCTACAGCACTTTTCTCTGGAATAGGGGGGATGAAAATGCCTTTGTACTTCTCAAAAAGACGATCGCGTAACCAAACAAAGTCACTATAACGTCGGATGACAATCTTCTCAGGTCCCTGGTATTCGGGAAAATTTGTCTGCCAAATTGCCACGGATAGTCAGACGATAGCACGGATCTACTCCATGCATTGCAGCAGAATTAAAACTCATAAATGATGAAAGAGAATATCTTTGCTTTGAAAATAGGGGAGGAATTAGTTATTTATTATTTCATTGAAATTTGATAGATTCATACCCAATTAATTTCATCTAGAACTAGAACATTAAAATTGATAAATACACTCCAGCAGTGGCCAACAAGAGTATTAAGATTTTTTTTTGGACATTATTTCAGCTAATTGTCAAATTGCCCATCATCCTTATACCTTCGGGTTCTGGTAACCCAAAAGCCCTTTGTTCTTGTTCACGCTTGAGTTTGTGATCAGAGCTAACCTCTATCGGCGGAGGTTTGTCTCAATCACTAATATGAGCAACTTGTCTCATTCTTGGTCCTAAGCTCTCTTTTTATCATCAGGCTCCATAAATGCCCCTGAGGAAATCTGGGATGCATTTTCATCTATTTTTATTCCTATTCATAAGCGCTATAATTTTATATCATGTTTTATAATAGAGAAATGCTTAGTGATACGATACGGATCGTCTGAAGGCAGCACCGAACATGGTGATGTGTTATTAAAATAAGACAGTTTCTAACGGTTCTTCAAATCAGCTTCGTACCAAATATCGCTTCTCTTTATAATATGTGCAGTTATGGTTTGCGCTTTAATTTCGTAAAATGGATTGTAATTTGTCCCTAGCGGGTTGAGTAATTGCAGATCCCAACATATTTGATCAAAGGGATCACTGCAAGGCCATGACTAAGCCGAGAGGAAAGCGGTCTCCCTTGCACCGGGCCAAACCGTGAGAGGACTCGGCAAGGCCATAACTGGCCCAGGAGGGCACAGTTCTTTTCACTCAACCATAATTACTAAGTAGTAACCATGCTGGAATAAGCATGCATGCTTAGTCTTAATTCTTAATCACGACTAATGCATAAATGTACATAACCTTAGACTAAATTGACAACAGAATCCAAAGATAAACCGCATTTCAGAATGAAAGAGAAAAAAAATCCAAAACAGTTAGCTTTATGATTTCTCCCAGCCTATCTAATCCAAATTCGATCATCGCGATCACAGGAAACGGATCGCTACATAACTGCATTGATAGGGGGGAAAAAAGAAATCAATTATTCCTAATATACTATTCACTTCAAGAGCAGAATCAAATCACACGAGAAACCGAGATTTCAAGATCCTGATATTTTTATGATTTAATTATGTATCCATTATTCGCCAAATTAAGAACACGTTTCCAGTTGAGTTGAGTTCAAAAAATAAAGTTCAAAGACCTTCGTCAACGCTGAAATCAAAGCACTACTTGGATTCAATGATAAATTTCAAACAAAAGAGTAAAAAATGAAATAAATAAAGAGCGAGAAGTGAATGAATGAATGATGATAATACTTTGGTGATGACGCGGTAGGAGATGTAAGCTTGAACGCCATTGCCGAGCTTAACGGGATCAGTTACGGAGACGGAGAGGAACGGCTGCGAGGAAGACGGAGATCTAGGGCTTTGCGACGAACCGGAGAGAGCTCTCTGCTGTTCCATATCTCACAAGTTACCATAAAATCAAAGTTCAACAAAAAGAAGAAAAGAGTGCATAGCATAAGATCGTGGTTGCTTATTTTGTGAATTGGAGCGGGGCAGAATTGTAATTACCGGTTGATTCATGGTTGTTTAAGGAAAAGCAGAAGAAGGAGATAAAGCAAGCAAATGTAGTAGCACGGCGAATGTGACTTGTCCCAGAAAATCAGTGACGGGTGTGGTGTGGTGTGGTGTGGCGGTGAAAAATCGTGCCACTTGGGAAGTTTGCCGGCTCGACTTGGCTCTTCATTCAATGTGTAATTAAAAACCCGACCCACCTCGCAGCTGGGCAGGTACGATTTTACGGGTAAATTTGTCCCCTTTTTACGCACACGTTTAAAGTAAGGAATTAATTTGTTGATCAAAAAAAAAAAAAAAGTAAGAATTAGGGTACTTTTTTTTTGGGGTTCTTTCTTGAGTTAAAAAAAATCAAATCAAATCACTCGTGAACCAATTAAATAGGATCATAAAAGTAGTGTAAAAATTAAGTGACGATTAAGATTTAATATTAGTTGATTCAATTTTAATCGTTCATGACATTTTACACCATTCTATGATTAATTTTAGTGGTTCACCGTTGAGGGGTTTGATTTTGCTCCTTCACCCTAGAATCACCTCTTTTTGGTACATAAAATTAAATAAATAGATATTATCTTAACACATTCTTGTGTCATGTTTGTAATCGATGAGAAAAATCATGATGACACTTACAAGGTATTTTTTTTCCTACTATTGTTAGTGGTCTATGCAAAGAAAGGTTTACTTGCAAAGTGTTTTACTTCTGCCATCAAGTTTTTTGTTTGGTCTTTTTTTATACAGATGTAGATCACCAATGATGGATACGATGAAGTCAATGGCCCAATATGTTAACTCATATATAACTAGCTCTGTTTTGGACCAAAAAAAAAACTAGCTATGTACTATGTAGGAGTTTTATTAGTTGTTAAAATGGTAATTACTCTTCCACACAAGGGATGGATTCGATGAAGTCGTGGGCACATGTATCAATTCAGGGTGTTGCTTTTAGGGCCCGTTTTTTACGGATTAAAGAATAAGTGATTTTTTTAATAAATAATTTAGAGATTAGTTTTTAGAGATTTTTAAGAAAATGAGAAGTTGTTTTGTGTTTGTATAACATATTGAAAATCACTTATTTTTTTTAAAAAAAAAAAATCATTCTTAAAAAACTTATTTTTATGAGAAACTACTCAAAACAGTTTCTCATATGAATCAGTTTTTAGATTATTTTCAATTTTTTATTCTTTAAAAATTCTATAACAAACAAATAACATGTCGTCATAAGTGATTTTTTTAAAAAATAAGTTGTAACAAACCGGCTCTTAATTGTTCTACAACATTATTTAGAGATAATAAACACTTTTCAAAGATTGAATTTCTCTATTCATACCTTTATTATGCCTTTTACGTAAATCTGCGAGCAAAAAGTCATGATGGTTGTATGTAAGGGGGTAAATGGTAATATGCAATCTCTTGCATTCTATTTTGTAAGAGAGACATATCCATAACCTTTACAAAATACCACAAAAAACTTCTTGGTTGTGGATATTTGTTTTGGTGTTGTTTTATTGTATTATTAATCGTGCTCTGTATTTTTTTCTCATGATAATTTTTCTTAGGGAATATTTGTAATTGAATTTGCACTTGCATAGCTAGATTCCACGATGGTTGCTTCATATTATTAATAATTGATATTGTTATCAACTTCTCTTTTCCAAATACTTTATTTTCCATATATCGTGTATCTAACAATTCTTGAATGTAATCTTTATAGGTTTTTCTTTCTTTTGTGGGTGAGACTAATGAAGCTTTTTGGACGGCATCTAGATAATGTATGCGGCTTGTCATGCCGCATACAATTTGAAGGGAATAATTTTTTGGGCAATTGGGTTCCAATTTTTTGGTCCATTGTTTTTTTTTTCACTTTGTTTTTTTTTTCTTTCTTTCTTTTACTTTTTTTTTGTTACCATCTTATTAGTGTGCAGTTTTCATCGGTTTTATCGATGACTAATGTACATCGGGGAAGTTGGCTGCCCACGAGTACTCGATTTTATCGGCGTGTGTGGTTATATCCTCCCTGCAGAGTTTAACCGATGACTAATCTATATTTTTTTTTTATATTTTTATATTTTAAAGTTGGATGCTAAATAGTGTGCTTTAGTGTACTTGATGGGGACTAAATTATTTTGTAGCAAAACGCGTAACGTGAAATGTTAGATAGTATATTTTGGGGTACTTTAGAATCTTGAAAAAAAAAATTACATGTCCAAATTGGTATTTTCTTCTTTATTTAGATAATTTCGCATCAAGAAGTATTAGAAGCATAATTAAATTGATATTTACTTTTAAATCAATCTCTGCATGAGACCTACATAGGTGTTTCGCTTTTTAATTATGTTGTCTTCTTTTCTCGTTAATTATGAGTTAAGTTTTCATGTGTAGATTTTTTTTTGTATAAATTGGGTATCCTCTACGCACAACTCTAGATACTAATCTCTCGAACCGGTAAGACGCTATTATGGGTTAAGTTTTTATGCTTACATTTGATGAATATGGATGATGTTATTATAGGTTGTTGTTTATTTTACAATTTTAAACCGATTGTATTATGACTTCATCTAATATGTGTGATTCTGTTTATTGTTTATGCTCCAACTTTAAAATTTTTTGTGTTAAGACTTGATCTAATATGTGTGACTTTTGTCTATAAATGTGATGTCTTTCTAATACTTAGAATTTGTTTAGTAAAAAAATACTTAGATTTTGTTTGATGTTGTTATTTCTTTGTTGTTCTTATGTTTCTTTTCTTTTTTAGGTTTACTCTTTAACAAATTGTTAAGCCAACCCGTCCATCGGACCCAGTCGTAGTAAAACTAGTAAGACTTTATGTAGTGATGAGCCTTATGGGATTGAATATACGACCTTATAAATAACAATGTTTTTAAAAACATTGTTTTTATAAATAACAATGTTTTTAAACCAGTGATACCTCCGAGTCGTGGTCATTTGGTTCTTTTGTTCAATAATGGTTGAATCAGATGATTGGTAAAAAAAATAAAAATTATTAATTTTAATAAAATAAATAGATAAATCAAAAACTATATTTCGGGCACCATATTATGCAAATTATGTTTGTAGTTTAGAAGTTATTTATGCCTTATTTACTACATTGTTCAGGTGAGTATAACTTATACCGTTTATAAGAGTAGGTTTGGCTTCATTTGGTTTTCTTTCTTTCAATTCTTTACCTTTTACATATTTTAATTGTTTTTCAGCGTGTCTCTTTTATCAAACTCTTTTATGTGTCAACTCTTTAATTTGTTTTGACTTTTATGATACTAGTATAATTTTCCCAAGCCAGCACGGGTCGAAATTCATTTGTTTAGACACCGTAAAGTAATTACTTCAACTATTTTAAATATTTATATAATAATTGGAAATTAATTTTAGATATATATATTATTTAATTATATATTATAATTTCAAATGGGATGTGGGGTTTTGTCCAGAAATGATATTGTTTCCTATCTTATAATGTTTTGTAATAATTAAATGAAGGAAAATTAATATAAGCGTATTCAAACAAAGTGCTAAAAAGCGAAAATTGAAACAGATGAAAATATGATTATCATCTAATGTATTACGAATGAGTATATAGAAAAGCACATTACTATTACTAATTACGGAAGGAAAAGGATATCACGATAATAGAATATTTCATCTATTATGTAATATATCTTTCATAACTTGTTTTCGCTAAGCGTGTGAACACAGTGGGAATTCGATTTTATGGGTATAAGCAACACGGGTATACATCTCATTTTATCATAAAATTTTAAATTATTTTTGGCACCTTTAAAAATGCGGTGTATGTTTTAAGTGTGTTATATGACACGTTGATTTCTTTGTACAGAAATCTTTTATCCATTCATTATGATATATAATATATATGTTTATACATTTATTTATTTTTATACATATAGTGAGTATTTTTATTGTGAGTATTTTTTTATAATCTCGTCCTAAAGAATTTTTATGTGGGTTTTAAATAATTTTTTTATAGTGAGTATTTTTATCTATAAATTATCATCCTACTTTTGCCAATATAGTGAGTATTTTTTATATTATTTGACTATTTAAATGTTAATTTTGATTTAATATATGTATATTCCATATTGCGAAAGAACCCTTATGATATTTTGTATATCCTATAAAGAAACTATAAATGGGAAAAATCAAACTAACACTTCAGGAGATTATTAGAATATGAAAATCTAGTCTTATTTGTATATGCAATCTTTATATAAAAATCTTTAAGATTATATAAAGATTAATATCTAAAAACCTAAATAGTAATACATAATCTGTCTATTCATGATAGATTGATAGGTATCTAACAACCATTAAACACGTTAAAAAGTAGGTAAGATCTGAACAATTTTCAAGTCATAACATTCTCAAAAATATAAAATAATGTACCAAGGTTTTTATTTAAAATAAAAACGAAGAATGGTTTAACAATAATGTGTTACGCTTATGAAACAACGAGTTAGGTAAGAGACTTGGTTAAGAATTGCTTTGAATTCGGGGAGGATGAGTTTGATTCTGCTTTGACATTTTTGTAAATATTTATTGAATTAACTTGAGCCAAAGCAGAGTCAACACTGGTTTGACCAAGTCAGCGCGTTTAACCAAGCCAACTTAGGTGGAGATCCAAGTGTAAGTGAGAAGGCGATGTGGAATAAAATCGTTGATGATATAATTAGTGACGTGTCATACTATGTGTATGGTGACATGGAAGATCCAGAGTTATATATAATATATATAATTAGATAAATCAAAAACTATATTTAGGGCACCATATTATGCAAATTATGTTTGTAGTTTAGAAATTATTCATGCCTTATTTACTACATTGTTAGGTGAGTATAACTTATCTTTTTTTATAACGATGAGTTTGGCTTCATTTGGTTTTCTTTCTTTCAATTCTTTACCTTTTACATATTTTAGTTGTTTTTAGTGTGTCTCTTTTATCAAACTCTTTTATGTGTCAACTCTTTTTATGTTTCAACTCTTTAATTTGTTTTGACTTTTATGATATTTGATTTTTATGTGCTTCCTTAAAAAATCATAAACATATGATAATTTATAGGTTTTGCTAATATTGTATTGTATATTGCACTATATATTTGTAAGCGATATGAAAATTATGAAGGAGGGTTGTTTTTAACTCGAGATATTTTACTATCCTTTTAACATTTTTTTAACATTTGTTTTACTATCCTTTTAACATTTGTTGCTTTCAACTCTAATATGAACCAATTACAATAATGAGACAAAATATGCTATTTAAATTTGTGCACAAAGTAGAATCAACAAAGGCATTGCACAATAAAGAACAATCAATCTTACCCGAATGTTAAAAGAAATTGAGAGTTTTTGCTCATTAGTTCTAGTTTGGACCAATATTCGATCTTATCAAAAATCATATTTCTTGTGGTGATCCTCGCATTGGCTTATCATTGTCTTGTCCATAGACTAAGTGCGGCGCCCCATTCATTGTCTTTTCTGCCATTCATTTCATTGTCTAAAATCAATTCTGTCAAAAGAAAACAATGTTCTAAGAATCATATAAACTTTCATTACATATTTCCTTCATCCTATCACAAGTGCACAAAAATAATTAGTAACAACTATGAATTATCATAAAAACAAAGAATTGACCAAGTGCCCAAACTTCATTGGTCATCGAGGAAATAACAGAGAAGAGAAGGAGCAAAGAGAACAATTAGGAATATGAAAATCAAAAGAAAATAGAGAAAAGAGAAAGGGAAAGGAAGGAAGGAGAGGATCAATTGAGTGGTGTCAAGGAAAAGAAGGAGGTGTGTAATTAGAGGATGAGAGAACATGCAATTCATGGGCTTGAGAAAGGAACAAAACTTCATTTTCAACTAGCTTTCCATCCCTAATTCAAATTATAGGGATCCTAGTTCTCTCTAAAAATCTTTAGTGAGATAAGGTCCGTTGGGATGTCAAATATCTTTAGGGGTTGGGTGGTTTTTACCTGTTAAACAATATTTATGTTATGTCTATTATCTATTGAGTATAGCTTGCTGTCAATTTTCTGCTTAACATTACCATGAGTGTTGAGTATTACATGATGGATTACAACAGTTCCAGCCTGTATGCTACCGTAACAGCTTGAAGATAAGCTTCAGTTATTGAAGCTTTGAATACCTTTAGCTTCCTCTTTGATTATTCTAGGTTGGTAAACATTCACTGAGAGCATTAACTGATAGCTATCTAGTGACTTTAATATCATTTCAACAATATATCCAAGCAAAATATCCAAACAGAAAGTTCAGAGAGTTCTTAGAGTCTAATATTTTCAAATTTCAAATTTACAGATCAAATTCTCAGTCTGTTTCTACAACATCTTTAAGTTACAGTATCTCACAATGAATCTCTATGAGCAAAGCTATAAACATTCACAGAGTTGCTATTGATTTCCACTGATTCAGCTATTTGGTGGAAATTTTTGTTACAATATCAGAAAATAGAAAGAGCAAAAGTGCAAAAAGAGCAAAAGAGCAAAAAAGAGCAAAAGAGCGGTTTAAAAGAGCAAAAGTTGCAATAGAAAGAGCTAAAGAGCAATATATTTATTTTACATCTTCTACTCATAGAATATCATCAAGTTGGTGATATCTATGGTGAAGAATATCAATATCACGATCCACAAGATGAAAGAGGAACAGGATTCTTGGGAAGTTGGCTCCAGGCCTCTAAGAGCAATCTTGAATATGCTCTTAGGGCCCTTGTAGCTCGAGATCATCTCCCAAAAAGTCCTAAACAAGAAGATTGTGAGATCTATTATGTTCAAAATTAGGGATCGATTATCACGGAGCTTAAAATCACGGATATGGGGACAATAAATATTTGTTTACCTTTCCTCGATGGTAAATGCAATTGAAGTTCTTGAAAGAGGTCCTGGTTTGTAATGAACGGATCATCGATTTACAAAGATGGGATGAAGGTATTGCATTTAAAGATATTAATTTTGACTTGGTTCCTTTACGGATCCAAGTTCATGGCTATCAAAACATGAAATTAACCCATCAAATGTTTATATCATGTTAGAAAAAGTAGGAACTATTATTGAGGTTGATGATAACTTTAGTGCAGGTGCGCTTCTACTCATTTTCTAAGGGCTAGAGTGTTAATTAATGTTAAGAAACCACTATAGTGCGGATGTTGGTTACAAAGATCACATTAATGAAAGGATTTGGATTGAATTTAAATATGAAAGGCTGCAGGGTGTGTGTTTTGGGTGTGGGTGTTTTGGACATGAGTTGAAACATTGCAAAATCCCTAGATTAATGGCTGCCTTTGATAAAAGAATACCAAAGTATGGTGATTTCATGATAGGTACTAAGCTGGAGCCTTTCATAGAGTTCCTACGGGGAGTAATTATCGGCGGGTAGTCAATCTCATTCAAATGAACCCCACCAAACTAATCCAGAAAAATGCTCCTAATTATGAGACTAGTGAGAGGGTGAAAGTGAATCAAGTTTTATACGAGGCGAGTTCGGAACCTTGATATTAGCTATCCTCGGCCCGGATATTAACCTCATACGCTCTTCACTTCCTCAAAAGCAGAATCATACGTGGGTTTGTTGGGATGACTTTAAGTTGCCACCCGATTACTCTCCTCCCTATTATGTTGAATTTCCTTCCAATGAAGAGGTTGGTCTGAACCAAGCGAGAATATTATTCTGCACAAGTTGAGGATGCACTTAGTTATAAATTATCTCATGGTCTAAACATCAAAAAAGTAGGGAAAATAAAAATTTACTTATTTCTAGTGGTGAAAGTTACGGCATAGTGCAGAGGGCAAAAAAAGCTAGAATTATTGCTATTATTGATGGTCAAATGATTATGGATGCTCTTGAATTGGCGAGGATGCGGGTCTTTCCATGCCCCCAAAGGTTCAATAGATTGCAATCACTTGGAATTGTCGTGGTTTGGCGGTGTACGACAAATAGAGAGCTTGTAGACCTTGTCAAGGTTTATAAGCTGCCATTCTCTTTCTTATGGAAACTAGAGCCCATAAGAAGAGAGTTGAAAGAGTTAGGAGGAAATTCGATTCCAAAACTATTTTTGTGTTGATTCTATAGGCACTTACGGTAGAATTTGCTTATTTTGGAATGATTATTATGAGATTGATTCTTGAGTCATGTTCTAATTATATCCATCACAATTTGCTAAAGAGAGAAGAAGTGGTTTTTGTTTGATTTACTTTTGTTTATGGTAACCTACCTTTCTTTGCTAGGAGGAATTTGTGGTCTAAACTATCTAACCTAAAGCCTTATGATGGTGGTCCTTGGTGTTGTCTTTGGAGATTTCAATGAGATGAACTCGATCTTGATAAGGATGGAGCTCATGATGTTGAACCTATAAGGATGAGGTTGTTTAAGGACTTCCTTAGTATTTATTGCGTTAAGTGTGGTGGTATTCATGAATATAGTGCAAGTATACCACGTCGTACAAGTAATAAAGTGGTTTTAAGTAAGAGATCGTTCCCACGAGTTGGTACACTTTTCAAAGTTCAAGTTTCAAAACACAAGAGAATCAAGTAACAAATCGGCAATAAGAGTAGGTTTTAAAGCTAAAGATGTAATAAAAACAAGTAAACAAATGTTGGTTGTGAATATGGATGAGAAGTGAGTTGAGTTGTTGCATGCGAGAATAAATCCTTTCTAGTCGGGCGTTATAACGCTTACACATTATAACGTCTGAAATGCTATTTCGTATAGAAGCGTGGCCACGTTTGAGCATTTGTTGCAAAAGAGCTATGCTTTTCGGCCTGGCGTCGAGTTTCAAGTATAAGAGATCCTATGTCTAGGTTCTAAATAGGCCCACTCTGTATTTTAAACACCCACGGCTATGTTCTATGAACTATTATCCGTTCTATGTCTAGACTTAGATAAAAATGCCTAAATGTCTTTAGTGCACCTTTTAGTTCATATAAATCTTTGATTTCTTTTCATAGACCATGTGCTGTACCTATGAATCTACCTATTTTAAGAGGCCAACCTCAAAACAAGTTTGGAAATATTTTCACACAAAGATTTAAAACATGCAACGCCAATACTTTATAACATTAACTAGAAATTCATTATAAGCAAAACAACAACTCAACTACAAAGTGTTTAGCTCATGCTTTGAGCATCTTTCTGAGAATGATAAGGATTGAACCCAAATACCATACATTCTGAGAAAAGAAACTAAGTGCAAAAGATACACCTAAGTAGCTCTTGGCATGCGCATGCTGTAGAGAGCGTTACAACGTCACGAGCCTCCACAAAGCGAGAGTGTGCGAGAAAATAAAACAAAGTTGAGAAAAGTAAAAACAAAGCGAAGTCATTTCGGATCTTCTTTAATGCCTTCTCGAAGTGGATGAAGGTAGATGATGAACCTGGGTGAGTGGATGAAGGTGTATTCGTGTATGAGTGGTGATGGAAGGATGCCTTGAGAGAGGCGAGCCTTCATTAAATAGCCTCCTTGCTCACGTGTGGTGATGTCAACTGCCCACCTGCAGTGTCTGTTTCTTCTCTTACGCTTTGACATTGTTCGGTGCTCTGATGTTCTAACAGCGTCGGCTCGTGGGAATAGAAAGATCTTACGACTTTATATCTTTGACTATCATTGCTTATGCGCCAAAATTGAGATCTTTCACCGCTTGCTCTGCTGCACTTGATGAGGCGTGGTGAGGGCGTGGTAACATTCGGCACTAAATTTCTGCCAAGCACAAAAAGCATCAAAAAGCTCTCGAGGGCACCTCTTGGTGCCAAAATGCCTGAATTTATTCAATTAACCTTTTACCCACTCGAATTCTGAAACTCATATAAATTAAAATTACTAGGATGATGCTCTGAAACTAACATAAAATTACTTAAATAAACCTTGTATTGCTTTAGAGAACTTGCATGATTTATTCTTGAGTGATTATAAATAACTCATATAAATATGAGTTATCGGTGACTCGACCTTATGGATTTGAATTTACAAGGAATAGATTTACTTGGATGAGTAATCCTAGAGATGGGTTAGTTACTAGGCAGAAGATTGATAGAGTCTAGCTAAGCGGGCTTGGAGACACTATTTCCCTAAATCTTTGTGGCATTGCTCTACCTATAATTAATTACGATCACTCTCCCATAATTATCGTTCCTAAGCCTCCTATGTCTAGTGGTTACTCTTTTAGATATGAGTCTTTTGGGAGGAGCATGGGAATGTAGAGATGTCATTCAATGCGCTTGGAAGAATGATAACTCTGCCAGTCATTAGGATAATTGGTCTAAGAAGGTTAAACATTGCAGAGAGAGCTTCAAAGTTGGCATAATAATACTTTTAAAAATCTTTGCTAAAGAAATTCATGTTCTTAAACAGCATCTGCAACTTGCTCTTAACTCTCCTCTAATATGGTAAAGCTGGGGTGATGTTGCTGAGATTAGGAGTAGGATTGATAAGCTTTGGCTTCAGGAAGAACATTATTGGGGTCAAAGATCTAGAATTAAATGGCTCAACTATGGAGATAAAAACACCAAGATTTTTCATGCATCTACAATTCAAAGGAGGGATAGAAATAAGCTTTTGAGGATCAAGAATGTTGATGGTGTGTGGTTAGAGGGTCAATCTGATGTTATGAGTGGTATTGTCAGCTTCTACAAAGATCTATACAATGATGAGCCTGCTTCTTGTATTGATGAATGTCTAGAGGTGGTTCCTAAGTGTGTAGATAATGCTATCAATCTTGTATTGGATTGTCCTATTTGTTTCAATGAGGTTAAAGATGTTGTCTTTGACCTTGGTGCTTACAAATCCCCAGGACCTGATGGGCTTAATGGTTTGTTCTTTCAAAAGAACTGGGAGATAATTAAAGATGATGTTTTCAACTCTGTTAATCAATTCTTCACTGAAGGTTCTTTGGGTGAGGATGTTAATTTCACTAATGTTGCTCTTATTCCTAAAGTACCTCATCCTGAGTCTATTTCCCAACTTAGGCCTATAAGTTGTTGTACTTTTATCTATAAAGTTATAGCTAAAATTTTTGTTGCTAGGCTTAAACCTTATCTTTCTGCCATTATTTCCCCTCAACAAAGTGCTTTTGTTGGGGGAAGACTGATTCAGGACAATCTTGTCATTGCTCATGAGGCTTTTCATTTCCTCAAAAATAAGAATGGGAACAAGGGTAAAGGGATAGCTCTTAAGCTGGACATGAATAAAGCCTATGATAGGGTAAGTTGGGATTTTCTTAAAAAGGTTCTTTTGGCTTATGGTTTCTCTGTTTCTTGGGTCAATTCTGTTATGTCTTTAGTTTCTTGATTTCTTACTCTTATCAAATCAATGGGTTTTCTTAAAAAAGTCTTTCCTAAGAGAGGTTTGAGACAAGGAGATCCTCTTTCTCCTACTTGTTTATTCTAGTGTTTGATGTGCTTTCTAGGATGATTACTAAGGCTTGCAATAATGGTTCTATTCGGGGTATTAGATTAGCTTGATTCTGCTCCTATCCTTTCTCACCTATTTTTTTGCGAGATGATGCTATATTGTTTACTAGAGACACTCAAGAGGATATTTATCAAGTTATAAATATCCTCAATACCTTTACTAAAGCATCTGGGCAAAAAGTTAATTTGAGTAAATCTGGAATTATTTGTGGGTGTAAGGTGAATCATGATACTAAGCTTGCTATTGCTAGAATTACTAATATTCCTCTTTGGGATCATCTGGGAAATATCTTGGAATCCTGCTTGAGTGGGGAGGTTCTAAGGTTCTAGGCTTGGCTTGGATTAAAGATAGAGTTTTATCTAAGATGGAAGGTTGGAAAGGTAACACCTTAACCAAGCGAGAAAGGAGATCCGATAAAAGGCATTTGTTCAAGCCATTCCTTCTTACATCATGTCTGATCTGCGACTTCCTAAAACCTTACATTAGCCTCTCACTTCTACGTGGCAAGGTTTTGGTGGCAATCTTCAACTAATAATAGAGGTATTCATTGGAGGAAGTTTGATGAATTGTGTTCCCTAAAGCTTACGGGTGGTCTTGGGTTTAAAGACTTTCAAAAGATGAATTACTGCAATGTTATCTAAACAAGTGTGGAGAATAATTAAGGAGCCAAATTCCTATTGAGCTTCTACATTGAAATCCATTTACTTTCCTAATTGTGATTTTGGGCAAGCTTACATTTGGAAGAAATGTGTCTTGGGTGTGGAGGTTTGATCCATGGTAGATTTTTGATTTCTAAGGAAGCTAGGTGGGATATTGGTCTTGGGAGTAATGTAAGAATTACCAATGATATTTGGACTGCTTCGGGTGAGAAGGCTATCCTTTTGCCTTCTGCTTCTATATCTAAGGTTGGTGATCTAATAGATAGCTCTCATAACTGGGATTTATCTAAGCTTAGGGGTAATCTTATTCCTAAGTCTGCTATTGAAGTCCTTAAAACTCCTATTTACTTTGTTTCCTTCATCTGATCATCTAACTTGGCCTCACACTAATGATGGAAATTACTCTGTTAAATCTGGCTATAGAATGCTAATCAATCCTCCTCAGAAAAATCCTATTGCCTCTTCTTCTAATGATATTCCTATTGATGTTTGGAAAATAATTTGGAGTGCTAAGGTTCCTTCTAAGATGAAACATTTCCTTTGGAAGGCTCTCCACAATTATCTTCCTACTAAAGATGCTCTTTACAAAAAGAAGATTTCTCTATCTCCTAAATGTCCTTTTTGTAGGATTGAACATGAAACTGTTGAGCATCTTCTGTTACTTTGTCCTTGGACTCAACCTTTGTGGTTTGGTCTTCAAGTTGTTCACCCTCCTACTCCTATAGGTTTAAGTACTTTTCACAATTGGTTTCTGAATATGGTTCTAAGTTTTTCCCAGGATTCTGAGCATAGTTTAATTAAGCTTATATTCTCCCTTTGGAATATTTGGAAAACTAGAAATGAAGCTATGTTCAATGAGAAAATTCCTAATCCTATGGAGGCTCTATTTAGGATTAAGGCTCTTTGGCTAGAGTTTATAATTGCAACTATTCCTTCTACTTCCTCTAGCCCATGCCCTAACAGAGATCAAGTCGATGAGTTCCATGTATATGGAAACCTCTAATAGGGAATGAAACTAAGATAAATTGTGATGTTGCTTTTAACAAAGCAACATGCATGCCTTTGAATTTTATAGCTATCATATGCAGAGATAATAGAGGAAGTATTCTTACTTCTAGTCATAAGAAAATCTTTGCTTCTTCCCCTCTTGTGGCTGAAGCTCTTGGTATGCGTGAAGCTATCTCTATTGCTTTGTCGCTTCATCTCCATCATCCGGTGATTGAATCAGATAACTTACAGCTTGTCAACATGTGCAAATCAAAGAAATTTTCATCAGATGTTAGTGTAATTCTCGGGGATATAGAAGAGTTCAGGAAAAGATTAAGTGGGTGTGTAATTACCTGGACTAATCGTGATGGAAACAAGCTTGCTCATGAGGTGGCTTCGCTTGGTTCGAAAGGGGTTCTCAGCAATTGGACATCGAGACCTCCTGATTCGATTCACAAAATCATTGTAGATGATTGTAAGGCTTGCTATGATCCTGATTCTCTGCGATTTGGTGATTTTCCTTGATGGTTCTATCATCGGTGTAAGCTTCCATATCGTCTTCTTCGAGAGGGATTGAGATGAGTTCAGGCTCCTCGTTCATTTCTCTTGTGATTTAGAGTGGTTTGAAGATGTTTGATAGTTTTGGAGCGTCGTTGATTGAGAATTCCCTCTTGTGGTGTTGATTGATTTTGATCTAGGGTTGCACTTGGGGTTTCTATCTCAGGTGGTTCGATAGGAGTGAGGTTTCTGAATGTATATGTTTGTTTTGTCTTTCTATTCTCGTTCATGTTTGGGCCTTGGGCGGTTGGCTTTAGGTTTTTATTTGGGCCACTGCTTGTTGTTGGTTTTATATTTGAACCTCTTGTTTTGCTTATTTGTTTCTGTTGAGCCTATGGATTGTATAGGTCAATTTGGTTCATTTGCCTGACTTTATGTTGTATTTGGTTGTGGCCTTTGCCCGTATCTATGTTAATCAGTACAACTTGACCAAAAAAAAAAAATTATAGGGATCCTTATTTCCCTATAGTGATCAATTTTTTTTTTTGAGAGATCCTTATTTAGGTTAGTTTCTATTCATGTACTCAGAGGGCAACTATAAGTCTCACTCTATGCTTTCAATCTTCTACCTTTCTTGCTTGATTTTGATTAGGAAGCAATTTTATGACTTGAGTTTTCATTCTAAAAATTTGGGGTTGTAAAGATGATTCCTTGAGTTTAACATATAATTCATCTTTGCATGGATGAAACTTATATGATTTAGTTGATTATAAGGTGATTTTCAAAAGCTCTCCCGTCTCAAATCTTTATGTGCTTATGCAAGTAGATAAGTCGTGCAGTAAGCTAATTGAATTGGGCCTTATAGCACGTGGCGACAATACAATTAGGTTGTTACTTTTACCACACCCCTCCTACTCAAACACACCCCTCACCCTACACATTTACCAAACTAACCCCACTTACAATTCTATTTCCCTCTCTATCCTCTCCTCTTCTTCTCCAACACCCAAAAACACTCCTCTCCAACACCAAAACCTCCCCTCTCTCCTCCAAAACCCACCCATCCTCACCTTCATCATTCACTCCCGTTCAACTACCCATCATTGTGAACTAGCTCGAGTAATAACCACTACCAAACATTTTTCATTTTGGTTCTGTTTTGAGTTTTTTACGCCATTTTTTTTTTTATGCAAGCGCGCTTCGGTTGAGCGAGTCGTTCGAACACGTTCGCATGAGCGATGTTCGAACAAGTGTTAAGCCGGGGTGTGAATTTGATTTGTTCGAATAGCCTCATTCGAACATGTTGCATGAGAGCCGTTCGAGCAGTGTATAAAGCGTGAAGCGATAAGTTGCGACTTATCTTGATTTTTTGGTTTAATGGATGAAAATGAGGTGCATCTGGAAGCGATTGAGTTGTCAAGCGTAGAAGCCGAGATGTCAGCTATCGCGATTGACATCTCAGCCAGCGTCGTTGAATCCCAAGACTTTACTAGTTCCTTCCAGCCGTCTGGTAAGAATGAATTAGTTGTTTTAATTTTAGCTAACTATTCAAATTATGTAAGCGACACATGGTAATTGAATTTGAGTTATTTCCTACTCGTGAGAGAGGCTGCGACTTGGAGTGCGTGCGGTTGGGAAATCTCTTGGGATGGTGATTGTTATAGGAAGATCGACACTTGACGGCGATCGGGTAAACAATCTGCATGTTGATTTGTGATAAAATTTGGATCATATAAGACAAATGTTGAGGAAGGCCTGAACACTAGAAAATGTTGTTGTCCTTGGTGAAAGGGAAATTTATTAAGAAGCTTGGAGGATGGATTTTGAGGGTTATGAATGGAACTCATAACCACGGGATGGTTACTTATCATGATGGACGTCAGTACATTGGTAGGTTAACCGGAAGAGAAGGAGGAGCTAGTGGCTAGAATGACTAGGAATCATACTCGGCCTAAATTGATCCTTAATGAGTGAAATTGATGAAGCTGATGATACAAGCCCGGTTCAACTCCTGCTCTACTTTGTCAACGTGTCCGGCACCTAATCCATCACAAAGCAAAAAGAGAACTCAGTGACGATTGCTACTACAATCCACTACTCCTCCTTTACTTAAAAACCAACACCCACACTATTATTCTGAGAAGGCTGCTCTCTGCTCTGTTTCTAAAGCTCTTACTTTGACACGACTCTGTTCTTACAGAATCCTATTATTCTGAGATCTTTGCTTTGTTATGGATGTATTTAATACATACATAATAGGGATCTTGAGCATACATGCGTCCACATGTTGAAAAACTTGTTAACGTGGTTGGTGATGGTAGCTGTGGATTCAGGTGTATTGCGGCATTTCTTGGAAGGGCGAGGAGGCTTGGCGAATCGATCGAGCCGATCGATGGAGGAGCTTAACCAATACAATGACTTCTACACTCGACTATATGGTGGTATTGGTAAGGTCACATTTTTGATGAAATCGTTGTTGAGGGCACATCATGGGAACAATGTTGAAGATAATTGGATGACTATCTGGGAAATGGGGTATCGATCATTAACAAGTACAAAGTTGTCTGAGTTGTTGGTCACCTAATTGTTGTTACACAATTTTCCACTTCAATGTTGCGCCATTCGAAGTGCCGACGATTCGACATTCAACATCCTTTTAAATGCGAACACAAACACTTTGTATGCAATAGCGTGTCTTATATTTAGATTCGGTGTAGTCATTCCAAAACATTACATAACATTATGTTTTTGTTGTCTTTTGAAGATCTTAATGAAGCACGGAAGTCGAATGCCTATGCTTGGATTTGATGTGGATGACTAATAGGGCACCCGTATCGAAGGGTTGGGACTCACTTTTTATTAGCCAGAATGCAAAGTGGAAGTGTTTGCTCATACAATCACAACCCCCATCCCTTTCCTTGTGTAGATTTAAGTAAAGATCTTGATGGTAGTCAATGTTAAATTAGATTTATACTTTTGGTACACAGGCGTTGTATATGAATATTGGTAGGCAATTTTGAAATCAAAAAAGCGTGTTTTCTGTTTTAAATGAAATCACCACAAGCGTGTTTGATTTTATTAAGTTTACGTTTACGCATAACAATAGTTCGAATGATACCATTGAGCGCTGTTGTTAAAACATAACCGCTTGAGCGAGTTGAATAAAACCAATCGAGGCAACAAAACACACCTACGCACCATCGATTGGCAATATTCCTTTACGCGCGCGAAGTCGTTCGAACATGTTCGAGCGATGTGGTCGAACATGTTGAGCGATGTCGTTCGAACATCATAAATTCCTTAACACGGACAAGGTCGTTCGAACTTTGTTACGCCTGGCGTCGTTCGACGATCACTTAAACCACGCCAACCACGGCGTTCGCGCGAGTCATTTTGGAAAAAAATATTTGGGCGTGCATAAAGTAGGAGGGTGTGGGAAAAGTAAAAGCCTACAATTAAGGATGAAATCACAAGCCACTTAGTAACACACCCCACATAGTCTCGGGCGAAGCAAACTTGCCCCATGATACCCACCTCTGTACAAATACCAATTGTCATCGTTATGCAACATAAGTGTCGTCTTTACCTTTTACCCCACTCACTTTTCTTGACTTAGGCGTTAGAGTGTTATTGTCATGCGTATCATTTTGCTCAAAGCCGAGTCAACATTCATCACCAAGCATCGACAAAGGAGAGTAGCACAGTTCTCCAAATTCGGATAAGTAGTGCATTACCCATTACCCAGTTCCAATAACTTAGATTATTAAAATTTCACAAAAGTTTAATTTAGTCAATGACATTTACAATATATCAACTTAGTCACGACATTTATAAAATTGTTTCAATTAGTCATTCTTTTGCAAAATCTGAGACTAAATTAATATAACGTAGAGACTAAATTGAAACATTTTTCAAAAGTCGGGACTAAATTAACATATTATAAATATCATAGACTAAATTGAACTTTTGTGAAATTTCAAACACTAATTAGAGTATTAACTCAAAACTTTTATGTCCATTCCTAAGCCCAAAACTAAGAATCATATTTACTTGGGTTTTTTTGTACCCCCCCCCATCCCATAAACCCCCACCCACTGCTGAAAACCCCAAAATGCCCATACAAAGCGTATTTTTTTACAAATTTTTGACCAATCGTATATACACATGGGGGGTATATATACGACCCTATGCATTTAGGCATCTTATATACACCCCCAAGGCGTATATATGATTGGAAAACCCCCCACCTTAATCGTATATACGCCTTGGGAGGTGTATATACGATGCCCTAAAAATAAGTCGTATATATACCCCAAAGGTGTATATATGACCCCCATTGTATTTTTAAATATTTTTAAGTCAAATAAAAATTATATAAGTCACGAAAATAGGTTTTGTGTGTAGTTCGTTAAAGCGTGGCGATGTTATCGTCGAGCGAATAATTTAGGCTAAAAAATCGGTTTTAGGCAACATACTCGATCGTAATGAAACCACAACTATTAAATCCGAAAAAATCAAGAATCAAGACTCCTCTAGAAGGATTTCTTGCGGGACTACGGCCTCAAAATCCCAAATTCCATCGTTTACTATTTTTTACGATTTTTTTAATTTTCATAGTCTCCAAAAATCTAAAAAAATTTGTATAGCCTTATTTTGGTTTTGTTAGATTTTTAGTGGTGTTTTATAATTTTTGGAGTAGTTTTGACTATTTATGAATTTTTAGTAGTCTTTTAGAGAGTCTTTACAGGGTGAAAAAGCAAATCAAATCTTTCATTTGGTGAAACACTAAAATTGACCATTGGATGTAGTATAAAAATTCATCAATGGTTGAGATTTAATATGGGTTGATTCAATCTTAACCATTCATGACATTTTAAACAATATCCAACGATCAATTTTAGTGTTTCAATGATGGCGAAGATTTGATTTGCTCTTTCACACAGAAAGACTACTAAAAACTACTAAAAATTAGTTAAATAGTCAAAACTACTCAAAAATATAAAAACACCACTAAAAATCTAACAAAACCAAAATAAGGCTATACTAATTTTTTTAGATTTTTGAGACTATGAAAATTAAAAAATAATAAAAAATAATAAGCGATGAATTTGGATTTTGAAGTAATCGTAAATAATCCCTTTAGAGAGTCTTGATTCTTGATTTTTAGTTTAATAGTTGTGGTTTCATTACGATCGATATGTTGCCCGAAAACCGATTTTTTAGCTAAATATTGGGTTAGGCGTGATAACTTGTCGTCGCGTTTTAACAGCTACTACACAAAACCTATTTTGAGACTTATATAATTTTTATTTGACTTAAAAATATTTAAAAAATACAATGAAATCGAATATACACACCTTGGGGGTATATATCACGACCTATTTTTAGGCATCGTATATACACCTCCCAAAGCGTATATACGATTAAGGTGAGAAATTTCAATCGTATATCTGGCCTTGGGGTGTATATAAGATCTTTTTAAATGCATAAGTCGTATATATACCCCCGGTGTATATCGATTGGTCAAATTTGTAAAAAAATCGTTTTGAAAGTGCATCGTATATACCCTTTTGAGTGCGTATATACGATTGGACAAAAAATAGCCATCGTATATACGTGCTCCAAAGGGGTATATCTGATTTATTTATTTTTAAAAAAATTAAGTTTGAAAAGGGCGTTTTGGGTTTTGGTATTGAGTGGGGGTGGGAGGATGGGGTGGGGTCAAAAAAACCCTATTTACTTTCGTTGGCAACTTTTACAAATACCCACCTCTACCACTTTTAAATCAAGCAAGAGTGGAAGGGCAGAATTCAACTTGAAGGCAGTTGGAGAAAACATTGTACGTTACCATAAGCATTTTCCATCAGCAAGCCGCCATCACGTGTGCAAGTTCTAAAGGAGAAGAAGAAAAGTACAAGGTGAAATTAAAATATACGCAAGATTTGGTAAAACGGTGAAATTTGTATAATCAATCACTTTATATTTATTTTTTGAATTTAATTTATATACATATATTGTGTATCAGGTTTTACAACCACCACCAATCACAATTTAAGGAGTGATTGGTTACCAATTGACTAAGTGATGATTATCAATTGACCAATTTGTTTTTAATGATATGTCAATATTTAATTAGTAGATAGTGTAAAAAGCTCGTAACTGTATATATAAATTAAACTCTTATTTTTTAACAAAAATAAATAGGCCTTTATTTTCGGTACCCCCCTCATTCCCTCCCACACCCCCATAATGTCCCAAATGGACAAAAATACCCCTGAAAATTTACAAAAATTACATGGTTTTGTTAAAAAAAAAAATTACAAATTTGAATTACCTCTAAAATTTGAATTACCTCAAAAAATAATGGAATTTCGGTTCTACCTGTAATTAGAAAGATTTCGGAATTACCTCGAAATGAGTAATTAGGTTCTAAATTAATGAGCAGGAATTACCTATTTACGAAAGTAATCAAAAAATTAATTTTTTTTTTGAGCGAATAATTTAAAAATTTAAAAAATCGGTTTTGGACAACATCTGGATCGTAATGAAACCACGGCCATTAGAAGCGAAATAAATCAAGAATCAAGACTCCTAGAAGGACTTCTTACGAGACAATGACCTCAAAATCCCAAATTCCATACGTTTACTATTTTTACGATTTTTTTAATTTTTCATAGTCTCCAAAAAATCTTAAAAAATTTGTATAGTCTTATTTTGGTTTTGTTAGATTTTTAGTGGTGTTTTATATTTTTTTAGAGTAGTTTTGACTATTTTTAGTAGCCTTTTAGTAATAAAAATTAAAACAAATCGTATATATCGCCTTGATACTTGCGCGTCTGGATTGGCGGGATCACCTAGATGTCGCCAGTTCCACTCTTGCGTCTTATTTTGATCATTTTAGACATTTTGGACCCATAGTTGTATTTGTACTCCTATTTTATGTTGGTCATTTTATATATTTTGGCGTATTGTTATTAAATCGTAAATCGTTAAGTATCGTATTTCCAATAAAGCAGCGTTTAAATCTTAAGACCAAAATACAAACTTTTTTTAAAAAAAATTACAAATTTAGATTACCTTTTTAGAGTAATTAAAAATTTATTTTTTGAGCCAGAAATACCTTTTTTGAGGTAATTAGAAAATTTATTTTTTTTTTTTTTTTTAAAAACGGGGGTATTATTGGCGTTTTGGTATTATGGGGGTGTGGGAGGGAATGAGGTGCGAAAACAAACACCCAAATAAATATTGGTAACATAAATAATTGGAGGCAGTGATAAAAGGGTAGTCCACCTTTCCTTGTTGGTTAAAGGAAACAAAGCCTGCGTGCGTTGTCCCTTTTCTCTGCGTAAATGTTGTAATCAACGAAGCAGTGTCAGGGGACTCACTCTGGGTTTTGGTACACACCCATCATCCTCCGACTACTGTTACCGCGTTTCGGAAGCGGAGAGAGAGAGAGAGAAAGAGTCGCCACCACTAACGCCACCACCCGTTACTTCATCGGATTTCATTTCAACCTTCAACGGCGACGAATATGTTCCTCTTCTCGCTTTAATCTAACTCCCATGCCCTACCCTTGCCGTCTTCGTTCCACCACTTGAAGAAGCTTCCAGAACCTTCCGTAAGTTCCCAAGCCTAATTTCTCCCGCTAAATTTATTTTATTTTATTTTATTTTAACTTCAATGTCCTTACATCGTTCGTTTCTTTCTCTCTTAAATCCCCAATGTTAGTTTCAGTAACTTCCTAGGGTTTTTACTTTTCTCTTTTTCTTCGATTTTGTTTTCATGAACTTTACTCTTTTACTAGAGTCGACGTCGCTGCTTCAACTTACCGACACTAGTTGTTTTATTTATTTTATTTTTTTATGGCTGTTTGTATGGAATATTGAAATTTTCTGAAACTTGGGGTTTTGTGTTATTGGCATGTGTTATGATCAATGTGTGTAGGAAAGTGTGGTTCAGATGGCATGGATGGAAGATAGTGATGGGAATGGAAGAGAAAAGGAATTAGCGGGAGATAATGGTTTTTTGAAAGTGACAGAGCCTTCTGTTAGTTCTGGTGGTTCTCTTGGGGATGCTGATACTGGTAATCAAAGATGTCAAGTGAAAGATGATCTTTCTTATGCCAATACTTTACGTTCGAGAACAAGTTTGTGGAATCTCTTGCAATATATGGCGTATCTTGGAGGCGATGGTGGAAATGTTGAGGCTCTCATTGGGAAAGGGATATGCTTGCAGATGCAGAGTATGGGTAGGCTTGCTTTTGATAGTTTTGCCGAGGCTATTAAGTTGGATCCTCAAAATGCTTGTGCTCTCACCCATTGCGGTATTCTTTATAAAGAAGAAGGTCGTCTGGTGGAGGCTGCTGAGGTATGTCCATGCTGGATGAATAGTTTTATGATGAAATAACATGACATTTTAGTTATGTTATGTAGGAGTGCTTTAGCCATATAATAAAAATTTCTGTTCTTAAATGAAGCATGTACACTGTATTTAACTAACTTAATGGTGATTATAGATTTTTTTGGTTGCATAGGCTACATATGTTAGATTGTTTGTGTGAGGCATATAATACAACTCTAAGTCTCTAATAATATAATCAGTTTCTGATTATCCCTTGCATACATGCTTGTTAATGTTGTTTGTAAAGTTTTAGTTCTTTCCAACACAATAATACATTACTCATAAAAATTAGATTGAAGTTAATGACTTGAGTGAGGGGACTCGGCGTTGGCATCCTTGATATTTATATGCATAAAGGAATTAATACATTATTACCTATGTTGCCTGCAGTGCAGATGCAGTACGATCTGCAGAATTAGGTCTTTGATGCGAGGATACATGATTTATCAAAAAACCGAGAGTGCAGTGCGTGACATAAATTTGATATAAACTTGACTAAAAGATAGAAAACACAATGAAATATCTGAAGAAATTATATATAAAGCAGAAAATAGAAAAAGATCTACCATCTAATAGGAATAGTTTTAGTATCACTAAAAAGTAGAATGAAAATATTGAGTTTTTATGATCGATCAACATATATTTATATATTGAGCCACAAATGTAGTTAGAGAAGTACCCACGAGTACCCAATGAGTACCTGTGCGGATACGTATCCAGTGCAGTGCGGCTCTGATTTTGAAGTACCCGTGCTTCAGAGATTATTACATTTTATGTTTACAAGACAATTAGTATAGAGTTAAACTATTTTCTATTACTCTATTATTATTTCCAATGATACATTAACTCTGGGGAAATCCTGGCAATGTATTAACCACTACAAGAATGATAACTTGGCGCTGAAAAAGTTCTAGTATGTTGGGGACCCTTGAAGCGTGTAAGTAACATAAAAATGAATACATTCACGTGGGGTGCCCTTGTAAATACTTCCATTGATCCATATTGCTAATTTCATACCACTTAGCTTTGAATGAGGAGATTGTACTTATCTTAGTCATCTTGGTGCTTTCGATTGCTTGTTTGTTAATTTGAACTGATCCATTACAGTGTTGATTGAGTTTGTCGGCACTGAAATCAAGAACCTGGAATAGTCATGGTTTACATACATGTGTAGAAAATTTTTCCTATCCACCTCCATTCAGTCCCTTATTTCTTGAGTATTGAGTATAGAATTTTCTTCTGCGGTTTGCACTAGATATGCAGCATAGTCAGCTACTAGGTAATAGATCTGCTAACTTGTTTTTTTTTTTCAAAAACATACATACCATCCATGCAGTTCTTGACCGAGGAATGTGTATACTGAGACTGGCAGCATATTTTTCCTTAATTAGTTTTTCATGTCTCTGTTCTGGTTTATTGATTTGGTTCACGTTTACTTTTGAATTCGAGCCTAAGCATTACCTGATAGATTAGAAATACGGCTATGTTTGGATAATGTCTTAGAGCTGTTTTGGTTAGGGTATTATGAAATATGTATAACATAATATAGATGTCCTTAGTGGTACAATTGTCCTTGCCCGCATCATAATGTTTTGGCTTTTACCTAGTTAAATATATTTCCCAGGCCAGTATTGTTTTAAGAAGTTTGTTGAAAATTTTCATTGGAAGTAGAAGCATATGTGAAAACTGTGTCTCAATCTCAAACACTGCAAGCTCGATATCTGTATAATGGTTATTAACCCAATTACTATATGTACATGACACACTGAACCTACGCATATGATATACGTTTCTTTAAACAGCCATTACTGATAAACACATGATTTACTTGGTACAGTCATATCGAAAGGCTTTACTTGTGGATCCTACATACAGAGCAGCTGCTGAATGCTTAGCCATTGTTTTAACGGATATTGGTACCAACATAAAGCTTGCAGGAAACACTCAGGAGAATTCAAAATTATTTTGAAGCTCTCAAAATAGATCCACACTATGCTGTAATTCTATCTCATTCCTTTCCCTACATTTTTCTTTTTTAGTAAGTCCGTTTTATTAAATTCATTTACCTTTTTCTCTTACATGCTATGAATTTTTTCTTTCTTTCTTTCTAACTGTCCTTGCAGCCAGCATATTATAACCTTGGTGTGGTCTTTTCTGAAAAGATGCAATATGACATAGCCCTCACTTTCTATGAAAAGGCTGCATCAGAGAGACCTATGTATGCTGAAGCATATTGCAACATGGGTGTTATTTATAAAAATCGAGGTGATTTGGAAGCAGCGATTACTTGTTATGAGAGGTGATTAGACATGCGGAGTTTTGATATAATTGTTATTTTTGTTTAGTGTATTGAGATTAGCTTATATTGTGTTTAAAATGGCTTGTAATCAAAATCTTGCTGAGAGAGCTTTTGGGAAAATTGTTTTCCCTTAAAATTAAGGGCCTTTTAAAACGTTTTTTTACTAGAAGCCGAGTCTAAAATAATTTTAAAAATTAAATGTTTTCAATAAGAAATTAAGAATAACATGTCAATAAAAGCTGTTTTAGACTTTTAGTGTTTTTCTTAGAATTTAGAAATTATAGTATTTGGATAAAAGTTCTTAAAATGTTTTGTAATATAGCTTTTTAAGCTTACCTATTTCGTTTAAGCTTAAAAAGTGATTTTATAGTACTTTTTTTAGCTTTTGAGAAAAGCACAAAAAGTCTGAGGTTTTTATTTATTTTTACTTGAAAAGTTACATAATTTTTATAAATCTATAATTTATGGTTTGTTATAACTTTTTTCAAACATAACTTAAAAAGTCCACTATCTTTAAAAAAGCACAAACAAATGGACCCTTAATCTAGTTCAAGCATGCACTTAGTGACTGGACTTCTGCTGTTGGCTTTAATGATCAGTTGCTGTTTTTGGCAGGTGTTTAGCTGTTTCACTAACTTTGAGATTGCAAAAAATAATATGGCCATAGCTTTGACAGATTTGGGAACAAAGGTGATGCATACAGTGCCCTTTTTAGCAAGCTTATTGATATTTTCTTTACGTGGGATGCCCTCTTTGTTTTTCTAAAAATAAAATAGCAAATAGTTCTATTATCAACATGGACAATAATGCAATGGTTATATAATTGAAATGACTTGGGTAGCAATGCACACATTGCACCATGAAGCTTGCATTCTAAAGGGAATTTGAGGTAATGTATGTTTGCATGGCAGGGGGTAGAATTGTTGATTAAGGACCGGTTCTTTTAACTTATTTCAACTTAATTTTAAATTAGTGGTCACATGGATCCAACCAATGGGAGCACAGTCTGTTGAAACTCGTCCGGTTGACCCGTGACCCATTTTCCCTTTTACTGTTGTTTTTGGTGGGTCAACACACCTATCCATACTCTTTTAATTTTTATTTAAGGATACCAACTGCCAATCCATCATTAAATGGGGAGGTTAGACTTTTCAAGCCATTCCAAAGTTGAGCGACCTGCCCATGGCTTGGAGCTGATTGACTCACTTTGCCATCTTTATTAGGAAAACTCGTCCGACTTGAGACCTATGGTAGTGTGGTTAGTGTTTGTGAATCAATGTTTGTAATTTTTCTTCTATACAATATTACTGGGCGCCTTTCTTCCTGTTTGCCACATGTAATGATGAATGAGATGCATTGACAACTTTGGTTCATTGTTTCTCGCTCACGAGATAACTGTTTATGTTATTAGGTTAAATTGGAGGGTGACATCAACGCGGTGTGGCTTTCTACAAGAAAGCTTTGTATTATAATTGGCACTATGCTGATGCTATGTATAACCTTGGGGTTGCCTATGGTGAGATGCTTAAGTTTGATATGGTATGTCTTGCACACACATCTGTGTATATTTCTCAGTGCGCATAATATATTAAGATACAACTTCATTGTATTATTAATTTCCACTTTGGCAAATCTTTTTATACTACTTAGGCTATTGTATTCTATGAACTACTTCCCATTTCAATCCACATTCTTGCGGAAGCTTGTAACAATCTCGGCGTTATATATAAAGATCGTGACAACCTTGATAAAGCTGTTGAATGCTACCAGGTAATGACAATTGTACCAATTTTATCAAGTTTCAGCCCTTGCTGGATTAAAAGTTTTTGACAGCAACATTTTCTTTTTGGTGTTGTACCCTTGCTGGATTAAAGTTTTTGACAGCAGCATTTTCTTTGGTGTTGTAGCTTGCTTTGTCAATCAAACCCAACTTTTCACAGTCATTAAATAACCTTGGTGTTGTATACACTGTCAGGTTAGGTATTCTGAAAATTTTGATTTTGGACTTGATCAAATGTCTTAAGTTACTGATTTTATTCTCTTCTCTTCCATCTCAGGGTAAAATGGATGCTGCTGCAAGTATGATTGAGAAAGCTATCGTTGCTAATCCAACATATGCAGAAGCATACAATAACCTAGGTCTTTTATCCTTTATCTAATTAATTAGTTGTTTAGTCATTGTGGTTTTGCGATATTCTTTGTATGGAGACTTCTGTATAGTGTCCGTGCTTTGCGAAAAAGGTTTTATGGATTTTTCTTTCTCTTTGTATTTAGTCACACATTTACAAATACTTTAGTGGTGCATAAGTAAGTGAAACTCTTGCACCTTTTTTATTAATACACTTATCTTTTGTAATCTTGTTGTTGTGCAGGAGTTCTTTACAGGGATGCTGGTGATATTGCTCTAGCAATTAATGCTTATGAAGAATGTTTAAAGATTGATCCTGACTCTCGAAATGCTGGCCAGGTCTGGTGCACTATGCGTGAATGTTTAGTTCTTGTTAACTTCTGTAAAATTTTCTAAATCTGACATTTTCACAAAAGCATTACGTCATTGTTTGTAGAAAATGACTATAAAAGCATTATGTCATTGTTTATAAAATGCGTATAGAAAAAATTGAAGCTGTTATTATTTCTTTAAGATAGCACTGAACACAGCTTAGATGTTTAGAGAAACCGTATTGGTATGTAAACTCTTGAAGAACAACATTTCTATTTTAGTTAGGATTTCTCTTACTCCTTCAAAAATCCTTCTGTTGTGCAAGCTGACCGGGAGATTAAGCCACTGTAACAGCTATTGAAGTGAATTACTCTATAAGCTTAAAGCCAATCGTTGAAGGCCCAAGGATGGATTTAGTTACATTTTCACTATACACCTCTAGCAAGAACCCTTAAGGTGATGGACCTATTTCAGTTAGGATTTCCCTTAATCTCTTAAAAAATCCTTCTGTTTTGCAAGCTGAACGGACAATCAAGCCGTTCTAATTGCTATTAAAGTGAATGATGTAAAAGCTCAAGCCAATAATTAAAGGTCCAGGATGGATTTTTCACTAATGCATCTCGTTTTGCAAGCTGAGCGGACAATCAAGCCGTTCTAACTGCTATTAAAGTGAATGATGTAAAAGCTCAAGCCAATAATTAAAAGGTCCAGGATGGATTTTTTCACTACTGCATCTCTTGCATGATTCCTTAAGGTTGTGGACCTATTAAAGAAGGGATACAGAGAGTGCGTTTTGACATTAAAGTAAAGAAAAACAGAATTTTACAACTGGCTTGTATTTAATTGAGTATGGTGATACAGATGACCAGACTTAACAAGGATTTATGAATGACTTGAGGACCACATGACCTCTTAAACTTGTCACAAATTTATGTTGTATATTTATACTTATGTGCTTTCACTTCCAGAGTGAGCAACTCCTTTGCTTTATGTGTGTAATCTTCATCCATCATTGTGGATATGCTGTGTCCATGTTTCTGTCATGGACATAAACTTAACTGTAGGTTGGATCATGTTGAATTCTGCATCAAGTTGTCTTGCTATTTTTGCTTTGCTTCTATATATAACAGAGTTTGCTTCTCTCTATTACCAATAAATAATGCATTTAACATTTTAAAAGTTTATTTTATATTCACGTTAGTTGTGATACAAAGTGTAGATGACTGGATTTTGTTATGTCTTTTGATTGTTGGAGGTCTTTTCATAGTAATTGATCCCTATTTTAATGCACCTTAATGTGCAGAATAAACTACTTGCGATGAATTACACAGATGAAGGAAATGACGACAAACTTTTTGAGGCTCATAGGTAACAAATATCTCCTATTAACTTTTGTACTTATATTAACAACTATCTATAATGTTTCTTCAACTTCATTGAGTTTTTGTAAAATTAGGTAACATGTATGACCGTCTTCCGTGGGTGACAATAAATGATAATTTTCCTGTAACTGCATTGTGTTGGTGCCTTTGTGGAGAGAGAGATAGTTTGTGCCTTTTTAATAGCTGTTGATTAGGATGATTGTTAAGAAGAAAAATAAAAAATGGTTAAAAGAAAAACATTTTTCTTGTCTTGTTGCTTACTAGGCAAAAAGACACATGAGCTTGATTGAGTTTTAAAGGCACATAGAAAAGATTTCTTGTATGGAATACATCAATACGTTGAAATAAAACACCTTTTCAATAGAAATAATTTTTATTGAAAGTAACTTTTATCCGAAAACCAAAACAACTTCTCAATAAGATAATTTGAATAATGTATCTTTTAATTCTGTGATGCAAATTCATTTTTTGGGTGTTTTGTTGAGATATCTTAAACTATTCACTGTATTGAAAGCTATGTTCTAATGCTTTGAAATTTTTATTTACAATTTACAACAAATGAATTCACTGTAACAAATTTATTTCAAATCACAATGACGATGAGTCGATGAGTCCATGAATATAAGCCGTAATTCTCTTAGGAATAACCTTTCTCCATTGTGAATCTGCAAGTAGTGTTTCTTATGTAATCAATGCTATGCATGGGTTTTGATTAGTGTTAGTTTCAACTTTCAATTGTCAATTTGTCAGCCATAATATATTTATGCACAGCAGTTTACTTTATGTGAAAAACTAGAATGACTTAGCTTTGAGACTTATCAAAACAATATTTCTTTCAGGGATTGGGGTAGGCGATTTATGAGACTATATTCACAATTCACATCATGGGACAACTCAAAAGATCCTGATCGGCCTCTTGTGATAGGATATGTATCTCCTGATTATTTTACTCATTCTGTGTCATATTTCATAGAAGCTCCCCTTGTCCATCATGACTACACCAATTATAAAGTGATTGTTTACTCAGCAGTTGTCAAGGTATCATTTATGATTGCATGTGCGGAAAATGCTATATATAATTCTGTGAATGCATTTGATCAAATTTTAAAGCTTCTGTGGTGCATCTGGGCATTACACATTTACACTAGGTAATTGCATAGTATATTTTCCTGTGCTATCATATAATCAGAGGATAGATTTATCTGTACTCTCTGGCAGGAACCGAAAAAATTGTAGAATGTTTACGTTCAAAATTTCAAATGGGTTATGACTTGCTTGTATTTGTGTTTCTTTTTCTTGGTTAGTGGAAATGTGAAACAAATATTATAAGCGCTTGAGCTTGTTTTTAGGGTATCTGATAGTATCTTGTAGCTGAGAATCTGAGGCTTTTGGAAAGAAAGTTTCTCAATATCTATGGATGGTTTTAGATCTAGGAAATTAGAGCATGTTCGGTTTGAAAAGCGTTTGTATATAAATCCTCAGGCTTCTGAGGTTCCATAATTTATTTTGTCATCAAAATTTACATTTTCCATATAGTTTGAAATTGTGTTTCTTGTGATGTTGCGAGGAGATGCAAAAACCATTCGGTTTAGGGAGAAAGTCTTAAAGAAGGGTGGGATCTGGAAAGATATTTACGGGACTGATGAAAGAAGGTTGCCGATATGGTTAGAGAAGATCAAGTTGATATTTTGGTAGAACTTACTGGCCATACTGCAAACAATAAGCTGGGAATGATGGCATGTCGTCCGCTCCATTGCAGGTATTTTTAACGTATCTGTATGTATACTTTTTCCTTTGTTTTCAGCTAATAACTTACCGTTGCTTACCACACGCAGTCACACACAGACACACATATATATTTTTCCTTATTATCTTCCTATCTCTATTTAGTAGAGTATCAGATGTTCTTGTGAAGCTGCAAATTTGTAATTTTGTTGCATGTGTTGGCATATATCATTTCTAATTTCTCCCAAAGTATGTTGCTGTGAGTTAATGTGATTTTTTTGTGTAATATAAAAGTGGAAGAATTGGTTGACGGTGCTCAGTCAGTCTAGCCTGGCTAATTGCCAGTATATATTTTTCCTATGATGCGATAATATTCAAGTCATTGATGAGCAGTATTAGGCAAGAATCTAGAAGTGAGATGGTCTTAACCTATGTCTTTGTTTAGACGTCACATATAACTTTCTACATGTTTATGCAGTGCTAAATTTACTCATCAAGCATATCTGCGATGTATTTTGGCATGTATCATGCATTATACAGTCGTTAATGTGGTGAATGTGTTTAATTTGATCTTTGCAAAATTACAGCTTGGATTGCTTGACATGCAGGTGACTTGGATTGGCTATCCCAATACCACAGGATTGCCTTCAATTGATTATAGAATCACTGATTCTCTGGCGGACCCTCTTGAAACAAAGCAGAAGTAGTTATCTTCTTGAATTTCCGTACTTCCTTGTCATTGATCTATACTAGAACAGTTTTCTCTAATACTCTTGTTGCTGTTTATTTTCTCATGGTATGTTTCCTATATTATAGGCATGTTGAAGAGTTGGTTCGATTACCAGATTGCTTCCTTTGTTACCTCCTTCCCCGAGGCCGGTCCTGTTTGTCCAACTCCTGCTCTTACTAATGGTTTTATTACATTTGGTAGTTTTAACAATCTTGCCAAGGTAGTTTTGAGTTAAATATTATCGTGTATATGACTATAATCTATATGTTTGTTCTTGTTTACAAAGAACGGTTTGTTAGAGATAAGTCACGTATCTCCTGACTTGTGTTGTTTTCATTTCACCAGATTACACCTAAAGTATTGAAAGTTTGGGCAAGGATACTGTGTGCAATTCCAAATTCCCGCCTTGTGGTTAAGTGTAAACCATTTTGCTGTGATAGTGTGAGACAAAGGTTCCTTTCAACACTAGAGCAGTTAGGTTTTTGGAACCACTACGTGTTGATCTTCTGCCCCTTATTCTTCTTAACCACGATCATATGCAGGCATATTCTCTGATGGACATCAGGTAATATCTATTTTTGTGTTCTGTAGTGTTTTCATGGTCTTGCAGGAACTCATTTTTGTTGTTCATAGATACTATGGACATGGTTTACCGTTCACTATGTCTTATTATTATGTGCAATTCCTCTGTTTTATCGGTTCTTCTCAGTAATTTAATAGATTTACAAGTTATTTCCTGGTTACTTTGTTGAATGTGAAACTCATTCTTAAACAACTAGCAGTATTATTCAGCTATCTTTATGAACTTTTTTATTAGGTGTTCTCTACATATGTTGATTTTAATCTTGTTCCGCGAGTCATGGTTGAGGTTTTACTATTTTTTTGTTGATTGTTGGTATTTCTAGTGAAATGCAAGTCAGAGCTACATATATATCTTAAATATGACAAAAAATTAAACTTTTGAATGTTGGACCAGTGCATGTGATTACGATCATAAGAAGAATGGAATGCTTTGTGTATGCTCAATAGTCAATACCTTGTTTAATACCCTTGGTAATTATTTTTCTTTTGTAGTTTGGACACATTCCCATATGCTGGAACAACTACAACATGCGAATCTTTATACATGGGAGTTCCATGTGTTACAATGGCTAGTTCAGTACATGCACACAATGTTGGTGTTAGTCTTCTTAGCAAAGTTGGTATGCAATTCACTTTATTATTTGTTTTATGTTCAGTATATTCTTTTGTATTACTTTCCGATATCTGTTTCATCTTGATGATTTACCTGGCGATTTTGTGGAATGCCTTCCTGCAACAGTCGCTCTCAATTTGACAATTAGGACCCATTGCTTTACCAATGGATTGGACAAAAATTGGCTTCCTCATTAAAACTACTGAATATCTCACTTTTAACAATTCAGGTCTGGAGAATTTGATCGCCAAAGATGAAGATGAATATGTTAAATTGGCTTTGAAAGCTGGCCTCTGACATTTCAGCACTACAAAACTTGAGAATGAGTTTGCGAGAGCTCATGGCCAAAATCTCCCGTCTGTGATGGAGCAAACTTTATCCTTGGTCTAGAAGTCAACATATAGGCAAATGTGGCGCAGATATTGTAAAGGAGATGTTCCATCTTTGAAACGCTTAGGTGTTACAACAGTCTATTTCTGCCAACGAGAAGTCTGAGCCAACAAGGGGTTGGAAAACTCATCTGAGGCACCCTTGGATCTGTCAAGTCAAATGGATTCAATTCAACACAGCCACAAAGCTTACGCGCACATGGTCACGAAGAAAATGGTGGATCGTTGAGTCACAGCAGTAAGCAGGGAAGCGGTCGGTTTAATTTGAATTTCACCTGAGAACCCTTTCCGGTTTCTATTGGCTCAATGATATTCGACTGTAATACTATAGGTGCAGTGTTAGGTTGGCGTGTATATTGTGGTTACTACTGGAAAAGGCTTGCAGCAACCACATAATCCCAAAAGTTAATTCTTCATAGAATGCCTATTTTTAGGGAAAAAAGTGGAAGCAACTGCTATCAAATCGAATCATCTCAGCGGCTGTGGATCACAATGAGGCGATGCTGCTTTCCACGTCATCCGTTGATAGCTGTAACACATTTTCCCTTGAATTATGGTAGTTAGAGTGTAGATTGTGTGATATTTTTACTTCTGCAGTTTTTAGAATGTCATGATTGGTCAGTTCTTAATGGAGTTTATCTGGGTGACTGAAAAGGCCTTTCATATGGAAAGTAGGACTGGACGAATTCAAGATTGCTGTACTGGCATTCTTAACCTACGTATTAGTGTATTAATTAAAATGAGGTTATGCAAGTTTAATCCCAGAATTAGTACTCGTAGTAACTGCAGAAATTGTAGCAGATTTACTAATTAAATTAATCGTTGTTACTTTATCAGAGATGTCTATTCAATTAGGTAATTCAGACATTGTATGAAAACTGAGGATACATGAGGCATGCCTATTTGTCTTTAGAAAATAATAAAGATAAGGCAATGTATAGCCTATGGTATTATTGAAAACAAAATAAGATACAACTGTATATAGATTTTGTTCTGTTTATTGGATCACTCTTTGTGCATTCAATATCTTGATCACACTTTTTCAAGAGGAATAACCTGCACTTTGAAACTACTTACAGGGTTGAATATTAATTTATGGAAAAAATGAATTATGGTACTGGTGTATTATTTAGATATGGAAATTTTATAGCATAGACATCTTTGGTACTGGTGTATTATTCATAAAATATGAAGATACATAAGGCGCCCTTTATTCTGATTATTTTTGTTTACTATGTTATGGTTAGATAAAGCATATATAAACCAGAAGAAACTAGAACAATACACCCCAATAATTTTTGGTGGAGTAAAGTAGCACACCCACCCCAATTTGAGTGAGGTTCGAGACAGAGAGAGATGATGTAATTGAAAAAAGAAAGAAAGACACAGTAGTGAGTTGTGGAATATGGGATAGAGTCATAGGCACAGTTTGCTGATTGCATGCATTAATGGATTAGGGAGAGTGTATGGTTTGGTTGACTGATTAATGAAAGAGGCTTTATTAATTACTCAAAGCGGCAATTGGACTCTTAAATTAAAATAACCTATATTCTCGTGTCATATTACTAGTTACTCCATTTTCTCCATTTCTCAAAACCAATATGGTATAGCACAAGTGGTGAATACTTGTTGAGTGCGTATGGAAAATTCTTGGTGGGAGAGGTCATTTCTTTAAATGGATCTCACCAACTTTGGAGGATTAGTCTTTCTGATTCTTGGCGTGTAGAAGATCTGCGGTTTTACACAAAAAAAAACTAAAAGATTTCTTCCATAATAAAATATAAGTAAAAACTATAGGCCTTCTTCCAAAATCAACAAATACATGCATTTTTATTTTATTTTTATTTATTTATATTTTGTTAAGAGAGAGTAACAAAGTTCTCCGTACTTTCAGAAACTTTTTCATACTCCCTTTAGTCTTTATTATAATTTTTTTGTAGTTTTAAATTTATTGAATAATTGATGTATATCTTGCTATATTATAAATCGAATCATTGGTTATTGATAAACTAAAGCTATGAGCTTTTCTTATAATAAATTCTAGGGTAGTAACTTCATGTATATCATCATCAACATTTTGATGGTAGCAATATAATTAATAAAGATTGCCTTGTTCAACCACTATTAAGCATGACATAAATTTATTTCAAGAATTCCCATCTACCTCTAAACTTTGACAACCCTTGTCATCTTTCAATAAAACTTAACAAAGGGCGAAAATAAATTAAAAGAATTCTTCTCTCACACTTTATTTGCTACTTTGTTATTTATCAAAAGTACATATACAAGTAGTGGAAATGGTATCATAAGCAACAACTCACCTTGACTTCCCTCATCCTATTTAACTTAACACAAATGCTAACCATTCTCCCTCTCTATATAAGCTTCAACAATCAACCCATTTCCATAATCAATCACATTACAAATATACCTCACATATCCTACACACTTTTCAAACTTCTCTTATTTTCAAAGCCTAAAATGTCAACCACTATTGATGTTCCAGAGTCAAGAAATGTTACCAAAGCAAAAGCTGTTACAATTGCAGTCCCACATAGAAAAGGAGGATGGAAGAAAGGCATAGCCATAATGGATTTCATTCTAAGGTTAGGAGCTATAGCAGCTGCTCTTGGTGCTGCTGCAACCATGGCAACTAGTGATCAGACTCTACCTTTCTTTACACAGTTCTTTCAATTTGAAGCTAGCTATGATAGCTTTACTACCTTCAGTATGTCACACTCACTCCAACCTCTAACTTCCTATATACATATACTTGTGTGTGTGTATATATATATATATATTGATAATCTAATTTTTGCTTACCAAAATGCAGGTTTTTGTTATTTCAATGGCATTCGTGGGTGGCTACTTGGTCCTTTCTCTACCTTTCTCTATAGTAGCCATCATACGTCCCCATGCAACTGGTCCAAGACTTTTCTTGGTTATCTTAGACACTGTAAGCTTTTAAGACTTTAAACACTTCAAAATTTGGTTAAAATATGCTAAAGTACTCCCTCTGCGTATCATATATACGAGAAAAGCTGCAATTTAGGTTTATTTAATCGCTTCATCAGTCATATTACATGTCATTTAAGATTGTAGCTGAAATTAAGAAAAATAGTTAATATTGTATGAGAAGAGAGATAGTGAGTTAGTTTACCAAAGATTATCTTTCAGTAATGACATTGGAAACATAAAAAGTAAAATTATAAGAAGAAATATATTAAATAATGAAAAAGTATGACTCAAAAACTAAAAAGTAATGTATTATTTTTTTCAGAGAAAGTCATATAATATGGGACGAGAGGAGGAGTAACTGATATATTTGGACATTTACATAATCTAATTTAATTATAAGCTTTCTGTGTTGGTGTTTATGAAATTGTAGGTGTTTCTTACTTTGGCTACTGCTAGTGGTGCTTCAGCTGCTTCCATAGTTTACTTGGCACACAATGGAAATCAGGACACAAACTGGCTTGCCATTTGCAATCAATTTGGAGATTTTTGTGCACAGACAAGTGGAGCAGTTGTGTCATCGCTTATTGCTGTGGTTGTCTTAGTCTTGTTGGTTGTGATGTCTGCTTTGGCTCTTGGGAAGCACTGATAATTAAGATGAGATATGTATTCTATGCAGGGCCTAAGATACTTACCTATATATATAATTGTTGTGAGGTTTTTCATCAAGTCATGAATTGTGTCAAATTGATTCCTTGTATTGATTTGGGAAAGTTGTTTATTTATGGAAAATCAATTATCATTAACGTCGTTTCTCATATTTGGAAGTTTGAGTTGAGTCAATCAATCTATTGGTATGCAATACTTCATTTTTAACGGACAAATCATGAAAGTTAAAAGCTCACAAAAGAAGCATCGTAACAACTCATAGAGGGGCAATACGTAATTTGAACGAAGTATACC